>JAJIBD010026277.1:0-109096 GCA_021461705.1 Cryptotis parvus
AAATGGGAGTTCAATTTCTAGTCTTTGGAGGAATGTCCATATTGTTTTCCAGAAAGGCTGTACCAGCCGGCATTCCCACCAACAATGGATGAGTGTCCCCTTTTCCCCACACCCACGCCAGCACTTGTTCTTGTTCTTTTGAATATGTGCCAGTCTCTGTGGTGTAAAGTGGTATCTCATTGTTGTTTTGATTTGCATCTCTCTGATGATTAGTGATGATGAGCATTTTTTTCATGTTTTTTGGCCATTCGAATTTCTTCCTTGCTGAAGTTTCTGTTCATTTCTTCTCCCCATTTTTTGATGGGGGTTGTTTGTTTTCTTCTTGTAAAGTTCTACCAGTGCCTGATATATCCTGGATATTAACCCCTTATCAGATGAGTATTGGGTGAATATTCTTTCCCATTCTGTGGACTGCTTTTGTATCTTAGTCACTGTTTCTTTTGAGGTGCAGAAGCTTTTTAGTTTCATGTAGTCCCATATATTTATCTTTTCTTCTAGTTGCTTTGTTAGAGATGTTTCATCTTTGAAGATGCCTTTAGCTTCAATGTCATGGAGGGTTTTTCCTATATTTTCTTCAATGTACTTTATGGATTCAAGTCTGATATTGAGATCTTTAATCCACTTTGATCTGATTTTTGTGCATGGTGTTAGACACAGGTCCAAATTCATTTTTTTACATGTCGCTGCCCAGTTTTCCCAACACCACTTATTGAAGAGGCTTTCCTTACTCCATTTTAGACTCGTTGCACCTTTATCAAAGATTAAATGATCATGTGTTTGAGGTTGGGTGTCAGGATACTCAATTCTATTCCATAGGTCCACGGGTCTGTTTTTATTCCAATACCATGCTGTTTTAATTACTACTGCCTTGTAGTACAGTTTGATGTTGGGCAAGGTGATGCCTCCCATCTTCTTTTTCCCGAGGATTGCTTTAGCTATCCTTGGGGGGTTTATCGCTCCATACAAATTTCAGGATTGTTTGGTCAATTTCTTTGAAGAATGTCATGGGTATCCTCATAGGGACTGCATTGAATCTGTATAGAGCTCTAGGGAGTATTACCATTTTGACAATGTTGATTCTCCCCATCCATGAGCAGGGAATGTGTTTCCCATTTCCTTGTGTCCTCTTTTATCTCTTGGAGCAGTGTCTTGTAGTTTTCTTTGTACAGGTCCTTTACACACTTGGGCAAGTTGATTCCTAGGTATTTGATTTTCTGTGGCACAATTGTGAATGGAATTGTTTCCTTAATATCCCTTTCTTCTCTTTCGTTATTTGTATATAGGAAAGCCACCGACTTTTGAGTGTTGATTTTGTATCCTGCCACTCTACTATATGCATCTATTGTTTCTAGGAGTTTTTTGGTAGAGAGTTTAGGGTTCTCTAGGGATAATATCATGTCATCTGCAAATAATGATAGCTTGACTTCTTCCTTGCCTATCTGGATGCCCTTGATGTCCTTTTTTCTTCTCTGATTGCTATGGCAAGTACTTCCAGTACTATATTGAATAAAAGAGGTGAGAGTGGGCAACCTGGTCTTGTCCCTGATCTCAGGGGAAGGCTTTCAACTTTTCCCCCATTGAGAATGATGCTCGCTGTGGGCTTTTGGTAGATGGCTGTAACTATCTTGAGGAAAGTCCCTTCAATTCCCATTTTCTGGAGGGTTTTAATCATGAACGGGTGCTGGATCTTGTCAAATGCTTTCTCTGCGCCTATTGATAGGGTCATATGGTTTTTATTTTTTTCTCTTATTGATATGATGTATTATGTTGATTGACTTGCGAATGTTGAACCATCCTTGCATACCCGGGATGAATCCTACTTGGTCATGATGTATAATCTTCTTGATGAGTCTTTGGATTCTGTTTGCTAGTATTTTGTTGAAGATCTTAGCATCCGTGTTCATCAGGGATATTGGTCTGTAGTTTTCTTTCTTTGTGTTGTCTCTCCCTGCTTTGGGTATCAGGGTGATATGTGCCTCGTAGAAGCTGTTTGGGAGTGTTTCTGTTTCTTCTATTTCCTGGAAGAGCTTGAACAGGACTGGCAGTAGGTCCTCCTTAAAGGTTTGGTAGAGTTCACTAGGGAATCCGTCTGGACCTGGGCTTTTGTGTTTGGGAAGTCTTTTAATTACTGTTTCTATTTCCTCAATGGTGATAGGCTTATTCAGGTATTGGAGGTCTTCTTGTTTCAGCCGTGGGAGGTTATAGGACTTCAGGAATTTATCCATTTCTTCTAGATTCTCATGTTTCCACGGCATACAGGCTCTCAAAGTAATCTCTGATGATCTTTTGGATTTCTGTGGTTTCTGTTGTGATGTCACCATTTTTATTTCTGATTCTGTTTTATTTGGGTTCTCTCTTTCCCTGTCCTTACAAGTCTTGCCAATGGTTTGTCAATCTTGTTTATTTTTTCAAAAAACCAGCTCTTGGTTTCATTAATCTTTTGGATTTTTTTTTGGTTTCCAACTCATTGATTTCCCTCTCTAAGTTTTATTATTTCCCTTTTTTCTGCCTGGGTTGGGCTCCTTTTGTTGGTCTTTCTCTAATGTCTTCAGCTGTGTAGTCAGATTATTTATGTGGGCCCTTTCTTGTTTCCTGATGAATGCTTGCAGAGCTATAAATTTCCCTCTTAACACGGCTTTTGCGGTGTCCCACAAGTTCTTATAGTTGGTGTCTTCATTTTCATTTGTTTCCAGAAATCTTTGGATTTCCTGTTTGATTTCTTCTATGACCCATTTGTTGTTCAGGAGTGAGCTGTTCAGTTTCCAGGTGTTTGGTTTGACTCCCTGTTTCTGTGTACGGTTAACTTCCATTTTCAGTGCATCATGGTCTGAAAAGATAGCTGACACAATTTCTATCTTTTTTATTTTATTGAGGTATGCTTTGTGGCTTAGCATGTGGTCTATCTTGGAGAATGTTCCATGTGCACTAGAGAAAAATGTGTATTCAGCTTTTTTGGCATGAAAAGCCCTGTATATATCTACCAGCCTCTCTTTCTTCCATTTCTTCCTTCAGAGCCAATATTTCCTTGGTGAGTTTCAGTCTTGTTGATCTATCCATCGTTGATAGAGCAGTGTTGAAGTCTCCAACTATTATTGTGCTACTGTTAATGTCTTCTTTGAGGTCTCTTAGCAGTTGTTTTATGTATTTTGCTGGCCCCTCGTTGGGTCACATATGTTTAGTAGTGTAATTTCTTCCTGGTGTACATACCCCTTAAGTAATAAGAAATGGCCTTCGTTGTCCCTTCTAACCTTTTTTCAGCCTGGAAGTCTATATTATCTGATACTAATATGGCCACACCAGCCTTTTGGAGGAATTGTTTGCATTGAGAATGGTCTTCCAACCTTTGACTTTGAGTCTGTGTTTGTTCTGATTATTCAGATGTGTTTCTTGTAGACAGCAGAATGTTGGGTCTCAATTTTTTTAATCCATTTTGTTACTCTGTGTCTCTTAGTTGGTGCATTTAGACCATTGACATTGAGAGAGATTATTGTCATCGGATTTTGTGCCATCTTTCTGTTTGAGCTTGTTGTGCTTATGGGTTTGGTCGTATTACAGTAGACCCTTCAGTCCTTCTTTTAAGGTTGGTTTTGAGTCCATGAAGTTCCTGAGTTGTTGCTTATCCATGAAGTTGTGTATCTTTCCTTCATATCTGAATGTGAGTCTGGCCGGGTAAAGAATTCTTGGTGAGGCCTGCAGTTCATTCAGCCTTTTCACAATATCCCACCATTGTTTTCTTGCTCGGAGTGTTTCATCAGAGAAGTCTGCTGTAAATCTTAGAGATGTTCCTTTGTATGTGATTTCCTTCTTTGATCTTGCTGCTTTCAGTATTCTATCTCTATCTATAGTTTTTGTCATTTTAATTAAGATGTGTCTTGGAGTATTCTTGTTGGGGTTTCTTTTTAGCAGGTATCCTAACGGGCCTCCTGGATCTTGAGGCAAGTGTTTTTTAATTCCGGGAACTTCTCAGCAATGATGGCTTTGACAGTTTCTTCTTCATCATGGTTTTCTTCTTGCCCTTCTGGGACCCCAATGATCCGTATGTTGTTTCTTCTGGCTTCATCCCGATTATCTCTTGTTGTCTGTTCGGTAATTGTGAGTCTTTTTTTCTATCTTCTGGTGTTGTGTAGAGAATCTTTGGAACCGCCGCCTTCGAGATCACTAATTCTTTCTTCAGTAGCTATTATTCTGCTATGCTGGCTTTCCACTGTGTTTTTCATTTCATTTACCTCATTTTTAATATATGTCATTTCCATTTGCATTTTCCTCACTTCTTCTATCATGTCCTCTTGTATTTTATTGAGTTTGCATTCCATTGCTTCTTTGAATTCCCTTATGACTCCTTAACATTTCTTTCCGAAATTCCTTATCAGAGAGGTTATATAACTCATTGGTATTGCTTGGCTCATCTGGACTAGTGACTTCACTCACAGAGCTGGATGGAACTTCTGCGTTGCCTTACCATTTTGACTATTGTAGGTTGCAAATGTGGGGTCTTGGATGACAGGATAGTATAGTTAGTAGGTGCTCTGGTCTGTTTGCGGAGTTTGGGTGGGTAGCAAGGATGTAGGAACCAAGATTCAGTGGTACCTCATGCAAGATAGGTAGTGAAAAGGTTCGCCGGGCACGCGCTTAAGCTGGCCCCGCGGTTTTGAGTTTGGGGATGATTACGGAAGAGCAGGGGCCAGGTTCCGCAGTGAAACCAAGGCAGTTAGCCTTGGTTCCCGTTGATGGAGTTTCCGCTCTTCCCTGGGGCAGTTTGGGTCCCCGGAGACGCAGGGGATCACGCACACACCTGGCGGGGGTGGGGAGATTTTCAGCCGGTCCCAGGAGCCCAGCGCCCCAGGTTCCCAGAGTGAAACCAAGTCAGTTAGCCTTGGTTCCCGTTGATGGAGTTTCCGCTCTTCCCTGGGGCAGTTTGGGTCCAGCGGAGACGCAGGGATCATGCACACACCTGGCGGGGTGGGGGAGATTTTCAGCCGGTCCCAGGAGCCCAGCGCCCAAGGTCCCGCAGAGTGAAACCAAGTCAGTTAGCCTTGGTCCCGTTGATGGAGTTTCCGCTCTTCCCTGGGGCAGTTTGGGTCCGCTGGAGACGCAGGGATCACGCACACACCTGGCGGGGGCGAGGGGTCGCCATTTTTAACATCCAGACTGCACAGCTCGTCAGAGCTCCACCCAAGAGAAAAGCCGATCTCTGCCCATTGGTTCATCAGTAAATGCAAGGATGAGAGCCTACTACTGAGAATGTGCCACTTGCATGGCAGAAGCTGGTAAGCTACCCGTGTTGTAGTTGATATGCCAAAAACGCAGTAACAATTATAGACCTCATTCCCATGACCTGAAAGAATGGTTTGAGGCTCTTCATGTTCCTGGAGCGAGCAGATGCCCTTGGGCTACACTAGCTTGTGACAGGATGTAAGGAGATATTACTGGTGCCTGCTTCAGCAAATTGATGAAGAATGGGAAGACAAGTGACAAGTGTCTAGGTATGTTCTTCAGGATACATATAGAAAAGACATTGAAACAGCAATGTGCCTGGAGAAGGCTAGGCTTATTTTCATTGGATAGCATTTTGACAATAACATATTTCAACTTCCCTTCATTCATAGAATCACTAACAACTGAATATTTTGTGAAACACAAGAAAAATAATATAATTAATATATTAATAATCATTAAAGCATTGATTAACAAAACAAACAATTTATCAATAATCCATTGATTATTAAAGATCATTAATTATTAATAAATTTATTGATCTATTATTAATTAATAATTTATTGTTATTTGATTGATCGCTTGATATCCCGTTATTCATCAATTTGCTAGAGCAGACGCGTCAGTAATGTTTCCATTTGACCCTATCACCTGCCAGTGTAGCCCAATGGCATCTTTCTGTTTCGGGGATATTGAGAGCTTCAATTGTTTGTTTAGGGTCCCTGATAAGGAAGTCTGACCATCTTGCAGGTGGGCGGCCACACGATCTTTTGGCATCCCGCGTGTGATCCAATCGGTAACGGCTCTAGTCCAAAGGTCATCTCCAGATCGCATTATATGACCAGCCCATCTGATTTTTGATGCCTTGGCAAACGAGACAGTGTCCCTGATCTGGAATAGCAACGGAGGTCAGAACTCCTGATTCCTTCTCTCCACTTGAGTGAGGCGTGATCAAGCATGGCTCTTTTGATGACGAGAGGGAATCCCGGATGTGGAAAATGGTGGGCCCCATGGAGAAGTGGGGGGGTCGTCTGGCTTGTTGTGAGGCTCTGCTGGGGTGGCAGGCCAGGGCTTGAACCCGCCATGCCTCCCGGGCGCCTCATGAGCGGCTGGGCACAGGGAGATCAAGGAGCAGCTCTGTCACATGTCTGAGAGTCTCTGGTTCAGCATACCTGGGCCGGATTAAAAAAAAACTAACTGCTGCAGGGTGTCTTTCCTTGGACTTTTTAATTCATTTATGCAATTGTGGTAGCATTTGGTTTATAATGCAGTTCTATTTTATAAGTGTAGACTCCCACTGTTTAAAATGTATCTTGCCACACTTAACACCAAAATACCAATAATCCTTTATTGCAATACATTGAATCTCCTCTACACTAGTCCTTTCCCCACGCCACTGCTGTTAGCCACAGTTCAGCAATCTTTTAAGGTTTTATTTTTTTTCTGTTTTTTTTTTCTATTTTCCTTCATGGTCCACATATCAGTTAAGATACTAATATTTGTCTTTCTCCTCTGACTCGAGTAAACTTAGATATGGAATTGCTGGACCATGTGGGAGATCTATTTTAAAAATATTGAGGAACATCCATACTGCTTTCTATAAAGACATCATTATTTAGTATGGTTTTATTTTTGCAATATATTCAGTTTTTACAGAAATACTTATTCCTAAATAAGTACTACATTTTATGATAAAAAGCTCTCATATTTGTCAAAGAATTAACTTTTGTTTAATTTATACTTTATAGAAATTATGATAGGTAGTCTGAAATATATGCAGAAATTATTATCCCTAATTTATGGCTTATTAAACTGCAATTTGGAAAATATAATTGATTTGCTCATGGTCACACAATTTTGAATTTTTATTCATTTCTAGTTTCTTTGATTTATTCACTTCACCACAATTATTTCACATATTTAACTCACCAAATGATTATACTCTCCTTATTTATAGGTATCTGCATGTTCCCTAATTGAGTCACTATGAACATTTAAGATATTAGCTTATCAGATGATATTTACTCTTTCTATGCCATTATCTCTACTCAAAGATGCTACTCACTTACTGTGAAAGTAATTTATCTAAAATATCCAAATGCTGTCAAAATAATTGCAGTGTATCCTATGATGTGCCATCCAGATCACCAATATAGATATGGACTTTTATTCCCCCAACTACTCATAATATTGGTAGCTGAGAGTTCTCAACTAAGATTAACAAACCACCACTCCAAGAAACAACAGGCATGAAATCGATTATTTATGGAACAATATAAAATCCTCTCATTAATATCTGACTGGCATTTAAGGGCCACCCAAGGAAAAGGAGTCCCTCTTGTAAATCTAGTTTGGTTAGAGCCTCTTATTATTTGCATTTTAGTCCTGCTTGATCTTACTTTTCTACTCCCTTCTTTCCTACTCTAGATCCCGAGAGAACTTTCATATCAGAGGCACTTTCCTGGGTACCAAAACACTGGAATTAGTTGATAATGTGAAGGTATTAGAAGCCAAATTTAAGGTAAAGTTTTGTTCATTTATTTGTTTTGGGGCCACACCCACTAAGGCTTGGGGTTACCTGGTTCAGCAGGTAATGTGAAGTTTTAAGATAAATCTCCTGATTGTTCTCTGGAAAAGGAAGTTCCATCATCACTGGTGATCAATGTAGATGATCAATAATAATCCTTTTTAAAGGCAACCGAGAAAATCAGAGAAATTTTAACTAATAGACAATTTCAAGTTTTTCACTGTGGTCAATTGCAATTGTAAAAATGACAAAAGGATAATCTTAAACACCATTTAATATCAAAATGAAAGCGATTTTTTTTCAATGAAGCTCACAGAGCTTTTTGTTTTAGTTAAAATGGTTTTGTCCCCAAAGCTCTTTTCATTTTCAAGTCATTACTTTGATTAACATGATGGCATTGATACAGTGGTTCTACATGATGTCCTCTGAGATGTCAAATGTGTGAGACCCGTAAATTATTAAACTGTTGTTACTCCTCAATATATTAGTCTCAACGTACTAAAATAAACATAGAAAATTATGAAAGTTCCATAGCTTCATCTGTATATTTGACCCATAAATGTATGGAACTGGGGATGCTCTGTTACATGTGAGAGAATAAAATTTCTTTAGCACAAGTGATCTTGACATATTATTTAACCTATTTCATTAAAAAGGGGTCAGAAGGACTTGTCAGTGGTTGCAATCTACCACTAGTGTGTGGGAGACAGAGGTAAAGTAAAATAGAGATGGGGCCAGTTTGTCAACAATAGTTGGAAATGGTGGGGCCTGGGCGATAGCCCAGTGGGTAGGGTGTTTGCTTTGCATGCGGCCGGCCTTTGCTGGCCTGGGTTCGATCCCTGGCATCCCATATGGTCCACCGAGAACCTCCATGAGTAATTCCTGAGTGCAGAGCCAGGAGTAGCCCCTGAGCATTGCCGGTGTGACCCAAAAAAAGCAAAAAAAAAAAAAAGTTGGAAATGGTAACTCTGAACTAGAACTGAGTATTGAAAGTAGGTAAAGATATGTACATACTCACACCTCAGTGAATGTACTGCAAACAACAATGTTCAAAGAGAGAAAGAGAGAAAAGAAAGGTGTCTGACACATAGAGGCAGGTGAGTAATGAGTAGAAAGGAAACTGGGATTTTTTGGTCAGGTTTGCCTGACTGATGTCGCTGTCGTCCCAAAAATTCCAAATAGGATCAGACCACCGTCACCTTCATGCAAAATTTTACTTCATGCAACAAGGAGAAAAGGCTGAAAAGTTTAAAAAGAAAACTACCAGAATGACCACCAACTGGGAACTCTTTGGAACCATTACAACAACATGAGAAGATACCATCATTGATGACATCGATGAAGAATACAACCGACTGCTTCAGCACCTCCATGATTGTGTGAATGCTGATAGAAAGACACAAAATGACGCCTGTCTTCAAAAAACTCTCAAGCTCATTCACCAATGTGGCAAGGTGCAAGCCTCAGGTGACCAAATACTAATGCCCGAGCTCACAAAGCAGTGCAGAGAAGCGATAAAGGAAGACCTCAAAGAGAGAAGAGCAGAAATACTGGAAGATGAAGCAGAAGCCGGGAAAAGCATTCGCACCGCCCGCCTGTCCTTGGCCAACTATAAGACCAAGATGACTGCCCTCTGTCGCCCTGATGAATCTATAACATCTTCCAGGAAGGCAATGGAAAAGATTATCCACGACTTCTACTCAGATATCTTTGATAACCACGTCCACCTGCCCACATACCAAATTTTGCAGGATGGATATGTAGTTCCCAACGTTCTCCCTTCTGAAATCTGACATGCCATTTCATCGGTAAAGAAGGGAACAGCACCAGGCTCAGAAAAAGTCAGACCCGGACACCTGAAGAATCTGCAGTCAGTACTCATCAATACACTGACTCGGCTCTTCACATGCTACCTATTTGAATGCAACATGCCCTCCCAATGGGAAAGCAGCAGGACAGTTCTGTTGTTCAAGAAGGGAGACATCTGGGACCGGATCCATAGTCCAGTGGGTATGGTATTTGCCTTGCACGCAGCCGACCCGGGTTCGATCCCCAGCATCCCATATGGTCCCCGGAGCAGTGCCGGGAGTAATTCCTGAGTAAAGAGCCAGGAGTAATCCCTGAGCATTGCCGGGTGTGAACACCCCACCCCCAAAAATAAAAGCAAAAAAAAAATGGCAAGAAGGGAGACATCCACAACATTGACAACTATTACCCCATCTGCCTGTTGTCCATCATCTACAAGCTGTTCACTCGAGTCACCCTGAACAGGATTGTCAGAACATTAGATGAAGGATATCCATGCGAGCAAACTGACTTCCGGTAGAATTCAACACAATCCACCATATCCACATGGTAACCAAGCTCATTGAGATTTGTAGGGAGTTTTGATCTCCATCGACATTTCAGAGTCAGGGATGCTCTCTCTCTTTGCCAAGTCATCAAAAATCAGATGGCTGGACATGTAATGCAATTTGGAGACAACTGCTAGATTTGAGCGGTTACCAATAGTATCCCACTGGATGTCAAAAGATCACGTGGCCACCCACCTACTGATGGTCAGACTTCTTCATCAAGACCCTGAATGAATGGTTTGAGCCTCTTTATATTCCTGAAGCAATCAGATGCCATTGGGCTACACTGATTCGTGATAGTGTCAAATGGAAATGTTACTGGTACCCACTCGAGCAAATCGATGAATAACGGGATGTCAAGTGATCAAGTGATATGTAATATGAAGATAGTAATATGAAGTAATATGATAGTAATATGAAGATAGTAATAGCAGTAATCATATAGTAAATTTATTATGAGAAGTAAATAAAATAATACACGAGAAACTTTTCAAATAATTTTATTGGTATTATACAAGTATTATTCAATAATAACTATCTTTGCATTTTCTATGCATCATAAACCAATTTCATTGCTCATATGTTTAAAAGGACACTGTCATTTTATTCTCTTAGTGAAACCACATTAAAAAACCTTTCTTAATTCATTATACTTGTCATGTGCAGGTTTGTTTTCAACTTAAGAATATATGTAACTAAAATTAAACTTTCAGAGATAATTTACTTATAGACTTTGGTTCACAATTTATTAATTATTATATTAATAACAATTTCTGGTCAGCTTATAATCTTGGTGGTAAAATTTTTCTAAGGATTTTTATGGAAAATATACAAACCAAAAAGTTTCTTTCCTAAATATTCCCACTTGGAAACTTCAAAATAAGAATTACACCTTGTTTACCTTGGTCTTGTTACATAGGATAATAATCTCAACCTTATGATTATTAAATCTTTACATTACATAAATTCCAAAATATTATTTGGTTATTTCCTGTATTGATAACTCAAATGGTAGGCATTGATTTTGTAAACTGCAACTCTACTATAAGTATCTATTGTTTCTAGGAGCTTCTTGGTAGAGAGCTTTGGGTTTTCTATGTATAATATCATGTCATCTGCAATTAGTGATAGGTTGGCTTCTTCCTTTCCTATCCAGATGTCCTTTTTGTCTTTTTTTTCCTGCTTGCTATGGCAAGTACTTCCAAACTATATTGAATAGAGTGGTGAGAGTGGGCAGCCTTGTCTTGTCACCGATCTTAGGTGGAAGGCATTCAGTTTTTCCCCTTTGAGAATGATGCTTGCTATGGAATTGTAGTAGATGGCTTTGATTATATTAAGGAAAGTTCCTTCAAATTCCCATTTTACGGAGAGTTTTTATCATGAACAGATATTGGATCTTGTGAAATACCTTCTCTGCATCTATTGATATGGTCAGATGGTTTTTATTTTTCTTCTTATTGATATGATGTATTATGTTGATTGACTTGTGGATGTTGAACCATCCTTGCATTTCTAGGATGAATCCTACTTGGTCATGGTATACAATCTTTTTGATGACTGTTTGGATTCTATTTGATAGTATCACTGTATCACTGTCTTCCCGTTTATCTTCGATTTGCTCGAGCGGGCACCAGTAACATCTCCATATGACCTGTCTCATGCAAGTAGAGCCCAAGGGAACCTACTTGCTCCAGGAACATAAAGAGCCTCAAACCATTCCATCAGGTCATGCGAATGAGGTCTATAATTGTTACTGGTATCTGGCATATCAAATACGACATGGGTAGCTTGCCAGGTTCTGCCGAGTGGGTAGCATACTCTTGTAGTCATCTAAAATTCAGCATTTATTGATGAACCGCGCGCAGCCACAAGCGGCACGAGCCGGGTTGTGATAGGCTGGTCTGCTGGGTGGAGTTCTGACGAGGAGGAAGCTCGGATGTGGAAAATGGAGGTCCTCATAGAGTGGGGGGGTCGTCTGGCTTGTTGTGAGGCTCTGCTGGGGTGGTGGGCCAGGGCTAGAACCTGCCACTCCCTCCCAGATGAGTGACTGGGCACAGTGAGAGTCAGTAGCAGCTCTGCCTCATGTCTGTCTCTATAATATTTGATAGTATTTTATTATAATAAAATAATACAATATAATATATTATAATAAAATAATAAAATATAATATTTTATTATAATAAAATAATACTATAATATTTGATAGTATTTTATTTAATATCTTAGCATCTGTGTTCATCAGGGAGATTGGTCTGTAGTTTTCCTTTTTCATGACATCTCTGTCTGTTTTGGGTATCAGGGAGATATGTGCCCCGTAGAAGCTATTTGGAAGTGTTTCTGTTCCTTAAATTTCCTGGAAGAGCTTGAAAAGGACTGGAAGTAGGTCTCCCCCAATTGACAAAGTCAATGACTTTCTATATGCAAATAATGAAAGAGAAGAAATGGATATTAAAGAAACAATCCCATTCACAGTTGTGCCACAGAAAATTAAATATTTAGTAATCAGTTTGTCAAAGACTTTAAAGGATCTCTACAAAAGAAAACTACAACACATTACTTCAAGAAATAAAAGAGAACATGAGGAAATGGAGATACATGCCCTGCCTCATGAACTGGGAGAATTAACATTATCAAATTGGTAATACTCCCTTGAACTTTATGCAGATTCAATGTGGTCCCTATAATGATACGCATGATATTCTTAAAAGAAATTAACTCCTGAAATTTATATGGAATAATAAACCCCCACGAGTAGCTAAAGCAATCCTTGGGGAAAAAAAAGATGGGAGGTACCACTTTCCCCAATCTCAAACTCTACTACAAAGCACCTCGGAAATAAAACAACACGGTATTGGTAGAGACAGACCCGTAGACCTATGGAATAGAACTGAATATCTTGAAACACACTATCAAATATACAATCACTTAATCTTCAATAAAGGAGCAAAAATATTAAGTGGAGCAAAAAAAGCCTCTTCAGCAAATGGTTTTGTGAAAACTGGGCAACTACATGTAAAAATGAACTAAGACCTCCTTCTAACACCATGCATAAAAGTGAGATAAAATGAATTAAAGATCTCAACATCAGACATGAATCTATAAGGTACATCAAAGAAAACAGAGGGAATACGCTCTATGACATCAAAACTAAAGATATTTTCAAAGACAAAGCACCACTGACAAAGCAAATGGAAGCACCAATAAACAAATGGAATTATATAAAACTGAAAAGTTTCTACAACTCAAAAGAAATGGTGACTAAGATACAAAGACAGTCCACGTGGTGGGAAAGGATATTCAGCCAATACCCATCTGATAAGGGGTTAATATCCAGGATATATCAGGCACTGGTAGCACTTTACAAGAAGAAAACAGACACAACTCTATCAAAAAATGGGGGAGAAAAAAAATGAACAGAAGCTTCCCAAAAGAAGAAATTTGAATGGCCAAAAGGCATATGAAAAGGTGCTCTTCATATCATCCAGGAGATGCAAATCAAAACCAGAATGAGGTATCATCTCACCCCACAGAGACTGGCACACATCCAAAACAGCAAGAACAACCGGTGCTGGCTTGGATGTGGGGAAAAAGGGACTCTCATCCACTGTTGGAGGAAGTGCAGACTGGCCCGCCCATTTGGAAAACAATATGGACATTCCCCGAAAACTAGATATTGAGCTCCCATTCTACCCAGCAATACCATTCCTGGAAATATACCTGGGAGACCCAAAAACACATAGCAGGAACACTATCTGTACTTCTTATTTACTTATTTATCACAGCTCTAATTACAATAGTAAGAATCTGGAACCAATGTAAGTGCCATAGAACAGAGGACTGGCTAAAGAAACTGTTGTATAGCTACACAATGGAATACTATGCAGCTGTCAGAAAAGACAAAATTATGAAATTTACCTGCAAATGGATGGACATGTAGACCACCATGCTGAGTGAAATTAGTCAGAAGGAAAAGGACAGGTATAGAATGACTGCATTCATTAATGGATATATATATATATATATATATATATATATATATATATATGTTTTACTAAGTGAGGGTCAGACTAGAACTCACCATTGAATACACACACAGAGACTTACATGATTAACCCTAAATTTCTGTATGGCAAGTCACAAATGTAAAAGAAGAGAGAGCAGAGACAGAGACAGAGAGAGAGAGAGAGAGAGAGAGAGAGGAAAAGATAAGGTACCTGCTATAGAGGCAGTCTGGGGATGGGTGGGATTGGGATTGAAAGTGGGGACATTGGTGGTGTGAATTCCACATTGGTGGAAGAATGGGTGCTGAAAGTTTGTATGAACAGCACTGCAATTGTATACTTCACAGTGGTAAAATAAAAAAAAATTTAAAAATATAGTAGGAAAACACTATTCTCTAGGTCAGTAACTATGAAATGGGTGCACACAAGAGGCAAGAATTCAAGGAGATATTATTGATGTAGAATACCAGTTCATCAGCATTATACAATTTCTAAAAATATAAGAACAGCCACTTTGGATCAGTCAAGATTGTTGGACATAAAAAGAATTTCTTTTTCAAATCAGAGCCAGTATGATCTCATTTTACATACACACACATATATATATGTATATATATATATATATATAGTGCTTCAGATCTTGTAATTAACTGAAGACACTGACTCTCAACTTTCTCTCCATTTTACTTATAGAAGTTTTTTTTTTTATTTATTTATTTATATATTTATGTATTTATGTTATTTAAGCACCGTGATTTACAAAGTTATCACAATACAGTTGTTAGAGATATTCATCATTCAATACCAATCCCACCACAAGTGTGCCCCACACCAGAGACCCTCGTTTCCCACCCACCCCCACCCCAACCCCATCCCCATGCCTGATCCTTAGCCAGCATTAATTATATTGATCATTATAGGTATATAATTTTTTTTGATAAAGTTATGACCTTTTTTCTGGGTTATGATGTGTGATTCAGGCTGATTTCTATCCTTGCATCAACTTTCTGAGTTTCTTGAATTTAGAAATCTTGAAGGTAGTGGGTTTCTACTAGTCAACCCCAGACCCACCTGCACTGCACCTACAAACAACACTTATTTCAAATGTTTCTCAACCTTGATTTTTTCCTGTCCTAAGCATACCCTGAATGATCTATTCTACATTGCTTGTTGGAGCTAATTCTTAGAGAAAAGTCAGTGGAGGTTTTTAAATTACCATTATGCCACTTGAGCCCATTATATGGGAAATTACCAATATGTTCCCAGAGGGCACACATAGCACTTACACACTTGTGATTTTTATGCCCAATACTTAATTCTATGAAATGTGATGGGATACCTGGTTCATCAGTATGCCAGTCTTTGAGATATTGCTCGGCTGCAAAATGACCACACTCCACAGGGAGAGCCAGCAGCAGCTCTGCCATGTGTCTGTGTCCCTGGATCATGGTTGACTGCACCAACAGCAGTTCTGGGCAGGCCCAGCAGGCCTTCCAGAGGGGAATGAGGTTGGAGGAGGAGCCCCAACTCCAGCTCTAGGGAAGCCTAGTGTGTTTAGCCACTGAGACCTGCACACCTGGGCTTGAAATAGGCTTCTCTCTTGGTGGGGCTCTGACAAGCTGTATTTGTGGTGCATGGGTTTCCTTTGGCTTCCAAGACCCTATCAGGGGGCAGATGAAGGCCAGAACCTATCCACCCTCCAGGATGCCTCATAGTCAGCCTAGCATGCGGAGAGCAGGCAGCAGCTCTTGCGTGTGTCTCTGTCAGTGAAGAAGTTCCTTCTTGACCAAAAAAAAAAAAATATATATATATATACATATTTTATATTCCTTATAAAAATGTGTTCAAGTATATATGTCTAGCTGGCAACTGATCTGCCATTTCTATGTATCCTATAATCAGGTCTCTGCTTTATTTAGCCATGTGTGCACTTCTATTCCTTCTATTTTCTGAATTCAAAAGACGTTTACTAAACGTTTTCCATTAACCTTTGTAAAGTGCACATATTTGGGAGTGGTAATTTTGCTCCTTTTATAGAAGAATCACCAAGATTATGTGCTTGGTAAGTAAATTTTTGACCTATTTCTTAAGATAATTTTATTCAGTGAATTAGTTTTGGAGTTAAGCAGTTTGCCTTTTCTATGGCAATCTCAAACATTATGCTATTTGAACAAATCGAAGAAACTGGAGTCTAGACCACAGCTTTTCTAAAATAAAAATTTGATTTTCTAATTAATCCAAAAGTAATCAATGTCAGAGTAATTAATTCATAATAATCTTCATCAGAATAGTAATATATTGCCTAAAATGAGGAAACATCTATAGAAAGCCATAAAACTAACCAGTTCATTTTCCCCTATAGAGAAATCATCAAGAAAATTACGATAATAATAAATATTGCTTTATTTTACATGTCAATAATGTGAGTGACACACTAGTGTGAAATTTGTTTATAAAAAATTAGCAAGTCTCAATATACAGTACAATTATTTTATTAAATTCTTATAAACAAATAAGCATAAAGTAAAAAGTTTTTTTTCCAAGAAGTTACTGTACAGTTTTATTTGTCAGCTTAGGGAATTTTATATGCATGTGCATACACTTATCAAGAACCAGTGTCAAAGCAGAAAGGCTGAAAGATATTTTACAGAGGCAGCCACAATAATTTAGGAAAGACTCCTATCCTCCTAGTCCTATCATCAACAGAAGCCAACATAACAGTTTTAAGCAAATATTTCCTGAAAACTGCTAACAAACAGCATCAAATTTCTATCTATAAGCAAAATCAAAAACCTCCCTATCAAACCAAACCTATCAAACTGACAGATTATACGGATTATACTGATAGAAAAACATACAAAGAACAGAAAATATAGTAAAAAACTAAGAAAAAGCTCCAAAGATCCCAGTTTCATTTTCCAAGAAATACACATCAACAGGTATTAGAAAACAATTTTTCCACCTTTTTCTCAAAACTAGTTTAAAATACATGTATGCAGCCCAAAATGCTGGAATTTCATCTTTTACTTATTATGATTTAAATGGATTTTCTTAGCAAAGTAAGTTAAATAGTCAAACCGTTGTGATATCCACTTGACATTATAGGTTAATTTTCAGAAGTTAAGGGCAAACAGCAATGCCATTATGTTAGATTGGCTATAATAAAATAAACATTGTAAAAACTATGTATGCAGCATACTTTTTTAAGACTAGAACATCAGAGTCAAAATATTAGATTTGATGAAAGAAAAAAAAACATTAAATTGAGAAGAGAGATATATACTGACCAAGTCCATGTGCTGCTTGAGCCCACGTGGCTGAGGGCATGTGGTACCCAAGTACATGTATCACCCACAACTCCCTCTTCTCTTTCTCTCATCCTTCTCCTTCCTAAAAACCTCCAAATAAAATCTGCCTATACTTCACTGCTTTTCTCCTCCTGAAATTCTTCTTCGAAAGTAAAAGACAAGAACCTGCAAGGCGAGGCTAAGGTGTAGCCTACCCAGCAATCAGGGCAGCATAGGCCGGTTGCGAGAAAGAAACCATCTCACTCCTTCCGGCCTCACACAAGCCACCTGTGGGGGCCACCAATACCAAGACCCATATAGAAAACATTTTTTAGGGATTTCTACAATGCTTTCAAATGTGAGATATCATAATGTTTAAAATTCTTAAATGCTTGAGCTAAAATTAAGTTTTGGTTACTAAATTTCAGAACTAGATATATGGGTAGTAGTTACAGCCTTTCTAAAATAAAAATAAGTCGGGAGAGATTTCTTTTGCACAAAGGCTACTGATACATATAAACAAATGTGTATTTTAAAATGCTGTCCTGATAAATTTTAACTTTCAGGACATATTATTCACTTTTAAAATACTGAAATGGGGCAGGAGCGATAGTCCAGCGGGTAGGGCGTTTGCCTTGAACGCTGTCGCCCGGGTTCAATCCCTGGCATCCCATATGGTCCCCGAGCACCGCCAGGAGTAATTCCTGAGTGCAGAGCCAGGAGTAACCCCTGAGCATCGCCGGGTGTGACCCAAAAAAGCAAAAATAAATAAAATAAAATAAATAAAAAGATTTTAAAAAATACTGAAATGAAGTATCCATTACTTAAGGAATTAGGGGACATATATATGTATATATTTATATATAATTGTATATATGGAATTTATGCATTATATACTTCAATATATAACATTTATATCTTTAATATTTAATTTATTTAATGTGTATATGCTATAATAAAATATATATATAATTATATATAGATGCATCATTATTTTTATTTCCTTGTAATGATTTATGGAAGAATCTTTGTTTCAAATCTCAGTAGTTCCTTATTCATTTTTAACATATAGACAAATTTTATAAATTTGACTTAAAGAGTGGATGATAAACTATGGTTAGACGAACTACTTAATTCCCCAGTGATGCATGGAAACAAACTCCTCCCAATGAATTTGTTTTTTTTTTCCCCAATGAATTTGTTAATCATCCTAAGAAAGTACTTGAGTGAGGAAGTCTGAGCTAGCCATGATTTTTTTTCCCAACTTCATGTTAGGTATTGATGACTCTTGACTGAGGAACATCAACAAAATCTATCATTATAATGATATATGGAGTATAATTTATTGCAAAGAAAAACATGATATCGGGGCTGGAGATGTAGCACAGCAGTTAACTCACTTATCTAACATGGAATTGATCTGGATTTGATTTTCAGTACCCAATAAGTTTTTCCAAGGCCTGCAAGTAATGCTCCTTATGTGCTGGGCCAGAAGAAAGCCCTGAGTACTGCACAGTATCGCCCCAAAACAAATTTATAAAAATAAAAGAATGTTTGACAACCTATGCCAACAGACGCTTCTGGTCAAGCTCATGATATATTGAAATGATTTGATAACAGACTTACTGATATCATTCCATGAGTTGTGTTAGAAACAAAAATGATTACTTCTCTAAATAGCTCAATTTATCAGCAGGCTTCATTAGTAAATTCTATCTTTGAGCATTGAAATTTGAGACTATTTGCGAAATTCATATTTTTCTGTGACCCGCACAGAAGATCCTGGCAAACTACCCGTGTCGTATTTGATATGCCAAATACCAGTAACAATTCTAGACCTCATTCCCATGACCTGATGGAATGGTTTGAGGCTCTTTATGTTCCTGGAGCAAGCAGGTGCCCTTGGGCTCTACTAGTATGAGACAGGTCATATGGAGATGTTACTGGTGCCTACTTGAGCAAATCGATGATGAACGAGAACACAATGATACAGTGATACAGTGATATTTTTCTGTGACAGAGTTCTTTTCTCTTCTACCAAAAGGAAAAGCAAAACTATTATATCTTCATTTTCTTAAACTTTATTAAAACACTATGATTTGCAATTTCTTCTCAGTACAGTTGTTACAAACATTCATTGTTCAACACCATCCCACCACCAGTGTGTGCCTATTGCCACCAAAGGCCACTACCTCCTACCCACTTCCCGTCCCATGCCAGCTCCCTAGCTGGCTGCAATCACATTGATCATTGCAACATATATATATGGGAAAGGTTTTGGTAAATACCTGACTCTAAACTGGGTTGTATTTTTAAAATGGTGCATGGCGCTGCGGCTATGCATTGCAGGAAGGAGCTGTATCATTTGTGCCTCTAACCAGTCTCCCCTGAGATTTACTCAGAAGTCCTGATCCATGGTTTGTGATGATTGGCGTCTGTGCAGCCTGGTAGGCAAAACCACTGGGTCATTGCAGGTGGAGGGGTATAAGAGGAGGGGGTCTCGCTCCCGGCTCCAAACCTGGCCTGCCTTCCACAGCGATCTGTGTGTTTGTTGACCCTGGAGCTGTAATGGAATTCGGTAGGAAAAAAGCCAGTTCTTCTCAGAGCTCCATTGTGGGCTTGGTGCAGGACAGAAATGTAGCATTTGTGTCTCTGGTCCGTCTGCCCAGAGATTCACTCAAAAGTCCGAATTCTTGTGTACTAGAGAAAATTTCTCTATAGCTGTAGTTCTGATATTTCATTAGAGATGTTTGCAGCTCAGGAAGCAATAAATTAATTTTGTGAATACAATTAAAGCTTGATACTTCCATCACACAGACACATAAAGAAATGTATTGGATATTTTTGTTTAGCATTTTGAAAATAGTATTATATAAACTTATGTAAAAATTTAGTAAATAAGGATTTAGTAAGCAAAAAATAGTCACGGAAAAGAAATTTCACATAAAAATACTTATAAAAATCACCTCATAAAATGAAAATGTTTCTTTTGATTCTTAGACATGAAAGTAAGACAAGAGATCAGCAACTTTCAGATATCATTAAAAGCTCTTGAAAGTATTTCACTCTATACATAGTCAACAGCATCTACCAATGAATGAATGAAGCACCACTTCTATGTATATTTTTCTCATCAAATCTATGAGCAACATAGACAAAGAATAAATTAATGAGCTTTACCTTATTGCTTCACTTCACGTGTATCACTTTTCTTCCTGTTGTTCATTGATTTGCTCGAGTAGGAGCCAGTTATGTCTCCATTCATTGGGAATCAGGTCCATTATTGTTACAGTTTTTGGCATATTGAATACAGCACTGGTAGCCTGCTAGGCTCTGCCTTGGCTCTGGGTTCATCCCAGGGGGCCCAGTCTTTTTCTATGTTGGACCTTCAACCATCCAGGGACCATAGATCAGTGCCCTGAGTGTAGACAAACCTGTCTCCTGTCTGCCACCTGCTAATGCAGCCAGCCACTACAGCCACACCTACAATACCTTGAGGGGACAAAAAAATTGACTAATAGTCTATAGAGACATTTTAAATTTCTAGATTTTTTTCAAAATGTACCCTGTCGTTCTGCCATTTTAAGAAGGAAATAAACATTTTGCATTTAACTTTGAACTTATTATATGTTTATGCAAACATGTAGCATATTTTGCTTTGTTTTGTATTGGGGTCACAGCCGCAGTGCTCAGGACTGAAACTGACTTTGCACTCAGGGATGACTCCTAACATCATTTAGAAGGACTAAAAGAGTGCTGGGGATCAAATCTACCACATGCAACAGAAATACCTTATCTGTATACTATCTTTCTGGCCCTAAATATTGTCTTGTTCATAAAGCATGAGTTTAAGAATAGAAATTGTTCAACTTTAGTTAAGCATATTATAGGTATACCATAACATTTTATCATTTTCTATCAAGAAAAAATAGAGAATAATGAAAAAAATAGAACTAAGTATTTTGAGGGGAAAAAAGTTCAGATAGTCTAGGATATCACTGGTAAGAAAGGAACAGTATGGAGATAAACAAAATTGTATATTTTCTTACTATTTATTTAAGGAATTCAATTTATAAAAGTAATAAAATATTGAGAAGCAGGAGAATAGTAGCATAAAAATATGGACATTTTGTAGAGGTTTTAGCTCACAGTGAGAAAAAAAACAAATATAGCACAGGTATAATTTATAACAGAAAGAGAAAGGGGCTGGAGCTATGGTACAGCAGGTAGGACATTTGCCTTGCACGTGTGTGACTCAGGTTTGATCCCAGGCATTCCCTGAGCACCTCAAGGAGTAATTTCTTATTATAGAGACAGGAGTAACCCCTGAGCATCACCCAGTGTGACCAAAAAAGCAGAAGCGAGAGAGAGAGAGAGAGAGAGAGAGAGAGAGAGAGAGAGAGGTCAAGTTATTGTGCTGGTAAAATGGGTCATCCTCAAAGGTGATTGAGATAAATATAAAGGGGGTTCCCAAGATTAACAGGGAATCCAGATCTTCTTTGATTATCAAACACATAGTAGTCTGTGAATGAAAATTTTCACAAAGTTTATATTCTATATATCCAAGAGCAAAGTTCTTATACAGACCAGAAACAAAATGAAGAATTAAAGTCGAAAACAATGACTTAAAAGTAGAGTCCAATACACAAATCCTAATTAGTGTTTACTGAAAGGCCCTTCAGAGAAGTGACAGTGTACAAGCAATGAGTAGAATTTGGAGCACTGTTATTAAAACTAACTGAAGGATTGAACACATGCATGATAAAGATACTCTATAAATCCTATAGACAGAGAAAAGAAGGGAATTTCAGAAATGGAACAGCCAAAATTCCAAGATTTGGATTTATAAGCATGTTTCTATATCCTTAGTATAGATATGGTTATTGAGATAACCATTATTTGAATAAGGAGACTCTGCTAGGCTAACTTGTTCCTGTGTCACTATCCTTTTACAATGTGGCTTTATAGAACAGTCTTTATATATTATAGAACAAACTTTATAATTCAGTCAGGTCCAATTCTATTTTACTTTAAATTAGTAATTAAATATTAGCTAAAAAATACAAGTAACTAATTCCATTAACTTCATTATGAAAAAGTCTAATAAATAATAAAATAATAATACTTAAGTTCTCCTGAGCTGTGCCCTGAAGGCCCAGAGGTTACTGACAGCTAGCAGAGTAGGCAGTTCAGTGGAAAGACCTATGGGTAGTGCTGCTTAGACCATAGAGAGCTCCAGGTTATTACACGCACCCAAGTAGTGCTTAGGGGTACAGGGATACACATAGCAGTTCTCTGGGGCAACATTTTGCATAAATTGAACTAAATTGGATAACCCTAACCTCTGTCTTATCTTTATGGTGATAATTGAATGTTTGTTTTTCATAAATATTTTGCTTTTCTACTACCACATGGTCACATGAATATTAGCTGTCAACAGCTTTTGAAATAACAAATCATTTTATTAAAATTGTATAAATGCCCCCTTCAACTCAGTTTTTCTAATTATTTAGAAGTTTGTAATTTGAAAATTCTGATGGTTCCTAAAATGATTTTAACTTTTTTGTTAATGATTGAGGTTCTGCGATTCACAATATTATTAAAGATGGTCTCCTATGCACATCATTGCAGCACCGCACCCCTTCACCCATCTGCCCATGTAAGCCCTAATGGTAGATGTCAAAGTGAACTGGGGAGTGTCTTCTATAATTCTCGTTTGTCTTTTCATTCTATGTATCCCTGTTCCTGTGTCACCATGCAATTTTGTCTCTAATATATCACTGTCTGTATCACTGTCTTCCCGTTCATCATCGATTTGCTCGAGCGGGCCCCAGTAACATCTCCATATGTCCTGTTTCATGCTAGTAGAGCCCAAGGCATCTGCTTGCTCCAGGAACATAAAGAGCCTCAATCCATTCGGAATGAGTCTATAATTGTTACTGGTATTTGGCATATATATCAAATACAACACGGGTAGCTTGCCAGGCTCTGCCGTGCAGGTAGCATACTCTTGTAGGCATCTCTAAGTCCAGCATTTATTGATGAAATGCGGCCTCACGCGCCGCAAAAGCCGGGCGCTGATAGGCTGGTCTGCTGGGTGGAGGTCTGACGAGAGAAAAGTCGGATGTGGAAAATGGAGGCCCTCATGGAGTGGGGGGGTCGTCTGGCTTGTTGCGAGGCTCTGCTGGGGTGGTGGGCCAGCACTAGAACCCACCATCCCTCCCGGGTGCCTCGTGAGCAGCTGGTCACAGGGAGAGTCAGTAGCAGCTCTGCCCTCTAATATATACTTTCTAAATTTCCCTAGCGATCATTTTATCTGAAGGATCATAATGGACCCCATAATCTACAATGGCTTTCTGATCTTGAGTAACTAAATAATTTCTAAGCCCTATGTGAAGGGCTTAGAAGTCATAAGCCCAGCTATGAAGATATGGGTAATAAAAGTTTTTTTTTGCTTTGCTTTGTATTCTTGAAACTCTTTGCTAGACTGTTTATACACAAATATAACTTAATGAAAATAAAGTATCTTCTTGAATAAATGTCTAAAATATAGTAGTATTGAACAAAAGAATTTTGTTATGGCCATCTAAAAATTCCTGCTTGTTTCTGGAGCATTCTCCAATTTCTTGGGGAAAGTAAAGTTTTATTGGATACATAAAATATCTGTATAAATATGGGAAATCCAGATCTTATATTGTTTAACTCAGTAATTCTGGATATTTTGGTAGACATTTTTAATATTTTATTATACAACCATTAGATATACAATTACAAAGATGTTGATGTTTGGTTTTCAGTCATACAGTGTTCCAGCACCCATCCCTCCACCAGTGCCTGTTTCCCACCACCAATGCTCCCAAATTCCTCACCTCTCCTCCAGCTTGCCTCTATGGCAGGCCCTTTATCTCTTTTCTCTTTTTATCTCTCTATCTCTCTCCCTCCCTCCCTCCCTCTCTCCCTCTCTTTTTCTCTTTCTCTTTCTCTCTGTTCCTTCTCTTACACATTGTGACTTGCAATACATACATTTAGAGGTTGGCATGTATATCCCTTTGCCTATATTCAATGTTCAGTTCTAGACTAGTATTATCATTTCCCATGATTATTAAACACTGGATTTTTTAAAAAGAATTTTGAAGCAAGGCTTAATGGGTATGGCACTCAGTGAAGAAATGGCTTAAATCTTAGTTTCTCAGATCAGCACTATAAAATGAACTATCACAAACCCCAGTAAGAACAGTTCATTAACATTATTTGACAATTGTTTGTATGACTTGTATCACTTTTCTTCCCGTTATTCGTCGATTTGCTTGAGCAGGCACCAGTAATGTCTCCATTTGTTGGGAATAAGGTCCATTATTACTATTGTTTTTGGCATATTGCATACTGCCACGCCGGCAACGGTGTCGCCAGCGCAGCACCTGGCTGCCAAGGCCTGAGCTGGTCTCAGGTCCTTGTTAAGGAAAGGTTCGTGGCCTTCGGGCCTTTGCCTCCCATCATTAGCGGGAAGGGAGGATTCGTGACCTATGGGTGGATGCCTCCGGCTACCCCCTGTTGACGGGAATACAGTGACATTTAGCCTCCTAAGACCTCCTGTGTGGAAAGAATTGGGCCTGTTAAAGTCAACACTTTCTAGTACATAATCTTAACAATCTTACAATAATAAATTCTGCATAGAAGTTTCTATTTAGGAGTAGGTTAAGTTAATCTATAATAGGTGCATAGAGCTAGTAAGTGATTCTATGAAAATCAAGATTAAAGAAATTATGTACCTTACTTGAGGCAAATATGGAAAAATGTAAAAACAAAAGACGTCAGAAAAACACGTCAGAAAAACAGGTGCAGGCAAAAGGTGGTCATATGTGGTGAACACGATAAAATCCTTTTGATGTTGAAAATGCCTCCTTTGCTAGAAAGTAACTGGTGTAATCTTACACCTGTGCATTTGTTAAGCATAAAAAAGAGAAGCTTTTCCCTCAATAAATCACATCAGTACTCAACCTCTTTTGTGTTGAAATCTGTCTGTCATCACCGTACCTGCTTCTCCTGTGAACCTCAGCCGTTCCCCCTCAGCCTGGTGATCTCCTATAGAGCCGGTCTGTGGCATCATACACCACGGGTAGCTTGCCAGGCTCTGTCGTGGCTCTGGGTTCAACCCACGGGGCTCAGTCTTTTTCTATGTCAGGTCATCAACCATCCAGAGCCCACAGGGCAGAACACTAGGTGTAGACAAGCCTGTCTCCTGTCTGACACCTGCCAATGTAGCCGGGCAACACAGCCACACCTGCAATACCTTGAAGGGTGGAAACACCTTGTTATATTGAAATAATATTGGCATTTCTTTTGAGTTCTGAGTATTATGATAGTATGGCACTGGGGGGTTTTGTACAAGTAGAAATCAAGAAATTCTGCATAAATGGACTGTTAGATTTTTCAAAATTCTATATACTGAGCAAATGACTTAGCCCACCAACATTTCCTAAACATTTCTAGAGGTGACTAATTCAATTTTAACTATTTTCTAACTATCACTATGTGCATCTCTGCCCCCTTTAACTTTCATATAGGAACATTAAAGATATCTTTCAGTAAAGTAAGGAATGAGTTTCAAAAAAAGGTTTTTAAATAGTGAGTTGAATAAAATTTCTCCACAGAGATAAAAAATAAGGGGTGAAGTTAATGAGTTTAAATAGTCATTGAATTTAGCATGCTAAATAGTAGCTTTGTGTTGAACAGCATTATGATTAACACATGTAGAAATTTTATTATTTTCTTTCATTCTCTCTCTTTCAATGAGCTTGGTAGTGTCAGTTACACTGTCATTTTCTTCTACTTTTCAAAAGATGGTCCTTGTAAGAAACATGCCACTGAAAAGTGATTTTTGGTATGATTTGAAGTAATGCATCTCCTTGCTTTCTAACCGAATTGCAATCTCATCATTCTGAGATGAGATCTTAGAGATTGTGCTTTTGGTGATGAGACATATTACTCTTTCTGTGTGTGTGTATGTATGTGTGTTTTATGAAAAAACTTTGTACATGGATCCACTGATCCTGGGTCAGCATAATTCATGCACTATCCTACAGAGTACCATTTCACTTACTGCATAGAATCAACAGTTTTAGCATGGATTACTAGTTCTTTAAAGTGTGGCTATGGCTCTTCCATCTATCCTCATGTTTCACTACTGTTCCCAATACACTCAAAACATCTAGAGATCCTGCAATATTTTTATAAACACAAGCTGGAAAATACTTACTTCTTTCCTTCCTGTACTATTGAGCTTATCCTTCAACACTGGACAGGGATTACTTCCTTCGTGCTGACAATATTTCTCATATGGTATAAAGTTCTTTATATTTCCACAACTATTGTTGCTTTTACAGTTTAGTCTTACTCATGTACATACCAAAATAAAGTCACAGATTCTTGGAAAGCAGAAACTCATATTTATTTTTCCAACCATCACAGTATAGATTCCTGGAATTAAACAGGACAATAACTATTTATTATCCTCCCATTTGTTTTCAGTTTATTTGTATCGATGTAAATTTGATTTGCAAGTCTGTGAATTATCTGTTTTAGTAATGTAAAAGTGACAATATCTCTTCGTAGGACTCTTCTCTTATACTTATCACCAGGGCTTGGTAACCTCAGCTTTATTTTCAGTCTAATAGTTTATTTTCGTTGTATGTTGTCTTAACCATTGCCTCATTTCCCCTTTATCAAAAAATGTTTAAGATTATCTGCTATTTGTCTTTCTCATTATTTACCTAACATCACCTTGCCAGTTAAATACAAGCTGAACGTCAAGCTTCTATCTCATCTATTTGCATAGTGTTATTTATGGTGTAGATATGCTAAACCTTATTTCCACAATCTGATATTGGGCACTTAGATTGCTTTCATATTATGGCCCCATTTATTTATTTTTATTTTAAATATTGAGGGACTCTTAATCTTATTGTATAGGTATCTGAAGCAGAGAACTTCTAACATGACATATAATAAATAATTTGCCCTGTACTTATGTTTGTATAATCCCCTCCCCTTGAACTGGTGACTCAAATATCTTGAAGATAACACTTCCATTATATGAAAAGTCACTACCATGTTTCAAAATAAGTGACTTTTATCTCAACTTCTTTCATCTTTCCTATCTTCCCAGAAGGAATCCAGATAACAGGTTGTGGTAAATATATGAAGTAGTGAAAAATGCAAGAAACTAGAAAGGCTGGTCTACAATAAGAAGAGAAACGAGGCCCTTGTGATGCATACTGAAAGGTTATGGTTGAGTTTCATGTAGATTGTTCTTGAGTTAGAATTACAGATAATATCAGAATCTCTTCCAGCAAACTGATTAAAACTCCAGAAGTGACCTGGAGTGAGGCACACATCTAAGCTGATTTTGCATACCTGAAAATCTATAAGATAATAAATGTTTAAAAATTCTATGCCTCTAGTGAGCTGCAGCAGCTGTGGCAGCAATAGCAGCAGCTCCATGGACCCAAGGGAGGTGTTCCTAGGAGTTAACAATGAAGGACTCAAGTGCATGGAACTCTGCTAAGACTCCATGCCCATATCAGAGAGGGTCAGTGTGGGGATTCTTTAGCCCAAGTAGGCAGCTGCTAATGCAGTGGCTACTTATTCTCTCCATACCATAAATACCATAAAATATATATCCAAAGAAGCGTCACATATCTATACCTATATCTATATAAAGATATAGATAGACAGACGCAACAGACACAGACACAGACACAGACACAGACAACAGAAATAGATAGATAGTGATAGATAATAGATGATAGATGTAGATAGATAGATAGATAGATAGATAGATAGATAGATAGATAGATAGATAGATAGATAGATAGATAGATAGATAGATAGATAGATAGATAGATAGATAGATAGAAAGGAACACCAAAAGGAAGGGAATATCCAAGAGGAGTGAGATCATCACCTAAAGACTGCCAAGGCACCATGGGAAAATAGCGCAGAATCTCACCGTGAGGAATGGAGTGAGACAGGAACCATGAAACTTCAACAAGCAACAGCTACAACTTACATGTCAAAACGGCAATACACCCAGTGCTTTATATGGATTCAACGTGGTCCCCATAATGAGACCTATTATATTTTTTGAAAGAAATAATCCAAACACCCTGAAATTAGTGTGAAACAATGAACCCCAAAAGCAGCCAAAGAAATATTTCAGAAAAAATGACAGGAGGTGAAGCTAAGGAAATTAAGGAAACATTCTCAACAGAAGCACACACCCTGTTTTAATACCCTCTCAAAC
Source organism: Cryptotis parvus (assembly GCA_021461705.1). Classification (NCBI taxonomy): domain Eukaryota; kingdom Metazoa; phylum Chordata; class Mammalia; order Eulipotyphla; family Soricidae; genus Cryptotis; species Cryptotis parvus. Next base: position 28,686 of record JAJIBD010026277.1, read on the forward strand.
CCTACTATTGGCTTAAGCACACATCCTGTTTTATCCTTCTAGCACTTTACTTGATTGGCTGACACAGAGTTCACTGTGTCATTGAACTCTCATATTAAAATTGAGGGAAATTAAAATTTCCTAAGAGCAGCAAACTATTCCCCGGAAGTGACTCCCAGAGACTTCTTGAGTGCACTCAACTTTCTCAAGATCTAATCTTTGTGAGTGTTCTACTGTATCAGATTTGGCCTCACCAGAGACATTAAACAGGAGGCATCACATTCCCAACTTCAAACTGCAAAGTGGTAGTAATTACACAGCACGGAACTGGAATAAAGCACACCTGTAGACCTATGGAATAGCTTTGAATATCCTGACACAGACCCTCAAATATTGATATTTAACTTTAAATAAAGGAAAAAAATATAAATTAGAGCAAGGGAAGCCTCTTCATCAAGTGGTGCTGGGAAAATTAGGTAGCTACATGTAAAAAAAAATCAACCAGACCTCTTTCTAACTATATGAACAGAAGTTAGTTGTAAGTATATTAAAGACCTTAATATCAGATTTGAATTCATAAGATACATGGAAGAAAACATAGACAAAATCCTCCACGACATTGATGCTTAAATGCATCTTCAGAGATGAAACACCACTGACGGAGCAGGTAGAAGCAAAGATAAACAAACCAGACTACGTGAAACTAAGAAACTTCTGCACCTCAAAAACATAGTGTCTAAGATAGGAAGCCGGAAAATGGAAAAAAGTTATTTAACCAGCACCCGATTTTAATAAAGGGTTAATATCAAAGTTACATAGGACACTGATAAAACTTTAATAGAATAAAACATCCAATCCTATCAAAAAATGGGGAGAGGAAATGAATAGAAATTTTCTCAAAAAAGAAATTCAAATGGCCAAGAAGCACAAGAAAAAATATTCTACATCACTTATATATGAGAGATCCAAATCAAAACAATAATGAGATATTATCTCACATCACAGAGATTGGCACACATCCAAAAGAGCAAGAGCAATAAGTTCTGACACGGAGATGGGGAGAAAGGAGCTCTCCTTCCTTGTTGGTGGGAACATTGACTGGTCCACATTTTTGGAAAACAATATGGACATCCTCATGAATCTAAAAATTGAGCTTCCATAAGACCCAGCAATACCACTGCTAGGAATATACACTGGTGAGCCAAAAACACATAGCAGAAACACCATCTTCATCTGCACTTCTATGTTCATTTCAGCACTATTTACAATAGCCAGAATCTGGAAGCTCTGAAGGCCCGAGAACAGATGACTGGTTAAAGAAACTGTGGTACATCTACACAATGGAATGCTTCAAGCCATTAAGAATATTAAAGTCATGAAATTTGCTTAAAATGGATGTACATGGAGGTATCAAGCTAAGTGAAATGAATCAGAAAGAGAGGAACAGACATAAAATGGCTGAATGCATTTGAAGGACACAAAAAATACATAATATGGGGTCTGGCGCAATAGCACAGTGGGTAGGTTGTTTGCCTTGCACAAGGCCAACCCAAGTTCAATCCGGCACCCCGAGCACCACCAGGAGTGATTCCTGAGTGCAGAGCCAGGAGTAACTACTGAGCATTGCTGTATGTGACCCCCAAAAAAATAGTGTGAGACTAATATCAAAGGCCTGGCAAAATAGAGGCCAGAAAGTCCTTATTGGTTGCAAACTTGCTACAAGTGTGTCTGGAGGGCAAAGGGCAGTTGGACAGAAAAGCAACCAATACGACAATGATAGTTGAAAATGGTCATTTTGGGCAGGAGCTGAATGTTAAAAGTAGTAAAAGAATATAACAATAACCTTTCAATATTGGCATTGCAAACCATAATGTCCAAAATGAGAGAGGGAGATCAGACAGACACACACACACAGACACAGAGAGAGACAGAGAAATACAAGAGACACAAAGTGAAGAAAGGTGCCTAACATAGAGGCAGCTAGGGATTGTGTTGCAGTTGGGATGGGGTTGCAATTGGGGAAAAAGTGGAGTCATTGGTGGTGGCCAATTAAAACTGAAGAAACTGGTCATGGATTATCGTATAACTAAAGTCCAGTCATCAACAACTATGCAACTGCATCTCACTGTGAATCAATGAAAAAATGTTTAATTAAAAATATAACTTCTAAGCCTCTAGGGTCATCTTTTATGGATGAGAAAACAACTACACAGCAAATAAAGAATTGTACTAAATTATAAACTCTAATCCACATGGTTCCCATGAATTAGTTTAGAGCTTGTAAGAAAATAATTTTTCTAGGTACTGTTTTGGATTTTTCAGAATGACAAGACAAATGCCAAGAACTAAATGAATTAAACAACAGAAATACATTTCTTACTAGGGTTTGTGAGTTTGGGAAGTTCAAATTCGAGGTCCTGACTGATTTAGTTATTGGTTAGAACTTCTATTTTTACTTTACAGATGGCTGCCTTTTGACTGTATCTTCACATGATGGGGGCAAGGAAAAAGAAGAGGGAGAGAGGGAGAGAAGACAGGAACACATTCATAGGAGACAGGCCCTATAATGTTTCTTCTTATAAGAATGTCTAATCTTATAGAGTTAGAGCCTTTCCTATGATTTCATTTACCTTAATTATCTCCTCATCAACAGTAGGTTAGGACTTAACTCTATGGCATTTGGATGAGTGAGTAATCCTTAGCACCGCTTTTGAAAGAACGATCTTTAAAATATTTTGTTAAACTTCAGTCAGTCCCAAAAATCATAGGTAGATTTATTAATTGTTTAAAACTAAAATTGTGAAAAAATGAAACAATATGTTCTATGTTCTAGACAAGAGAAGATTAATTTTATTAGACTAAAATTTTTTACCATAAAACCTTAGGAGAAAATTGAGAGAAGAAGTTTAGTGAAAAAAAATGGGGGCCGGAGCAATAGTCCAGAGGGCACGGGATGGCTCACCTGGGTTCAATCCCGGCATCCTATATACCATATAGGATGGTATACCGCCAGGAGTAATTCCTGACTTCCTCAATGGAGAGCCAGGGGTGACCTCCCAAAAAAAAAAAGAATAAAGAAAATACTTCAAAACAGAGAGTAATAGCAAATAATTAGCAAAAGCTCTATGAAAAGTGGTCCATTTTTACATATTCTTCATTGAAATTCGTTCATTGACAGAGAATATAGTAAAACATAATTTTTAAATGTTATAATATAATTGTTCTCATACTAGTAGGACTAACTTCAAAAATTTTTAAGAGAGGTAAGTCAAGAAAGCACCAAATTATATGTATTTGAATAACATGAATATTCCAAGAAAACCTCATTGAATATCTCAACAATAAAGTAATAGTTGAAAGACACTTAGACAACACTGTATGTAAAATAATTTTTACCTTTCAATAAATGTATTTTTATAATTTTGCTGAAAGTTAATAAAAAAGATAAACATAAACTATTCCATTCCATAGGGAGTTCATAATTTAGAGTAATGATATTTTATTTTAACTGACTTTCTCAAGCCTAGGTTCAATCAACATAATCTAAGCCAGTTGGTGCACAGGGAATGGAATGAGGTATAGGAAAATAAATGCTGTCACCTTCAAAAGACCAAGTGACTATATGAAGGGAGGATGCTCAATGTGGCTGGCTCTGGTAAATGATATGCTTTTCCACCTGCTGATAACAGTCATCCAGTTTAGGCAGACTTTATCCCATGCGGAGGATTTAGCTTGCAAACAGGGAGGTGAATTATATATCTTTTATTTCACTAGATAGCAGCACACTAAGGCTTGGAATGGTGAGAAAATAAACCTAGGTATGCAGGAGCATTTTATTATGGGCATTGTTAGCATTCACAGGCGCATGATAATAACAGCAGCATTTTCACATTCTGTCAACATTGTTATTGTTAATAGCTTGCCCAAAGCATGCAACTCTTGTTGGCTGTATTGGAGAAAATGTTTTTCACACTGTCACTTGCCCCTTTCTTTGGTGAACCATTAGATATCAAACCTAATGATAGAAAATTCTCTCTCCACATCTCCAAAATCCCCAAAAATTCTTCCAGATTCTTTATTTTCACTCTGCCTACTTGCATATAAACTGCTAACCTGAGACTCAGAAATTTGCACATTATATAGAGCTATCAGTGCATCCACTTTGAATCTTCAAACTGATATAAAATAGAAAAATGAGCAGAAATTAAACATCCCATCCCATATTTTCTGTCCCTCATGATGCTATTAAGTTAAAATGATGGAGATATTTTCACATAATCATGTTTTACACATAATCTTATGTCAAATAAGGTAAGCATATGGAATCTGCATCACACTTTCCTTTAAAATTTAAATAAAATTTCCATGACTACCCTCTATTTTATGATATTCTGTGAATTTCTAGGATTTTGGTTCTTGATAATTATGGTTGACTGAGTCTCTGCCTTTCTTCACTGTCATTTCAATCTTCTTGTTAATCCAAATTCTTATCTTCTGACTATGCTATGTGCAATTTTTTTCTCCCATAATCATTTAATTCACTTAAACAATGCAATTATATATGTGGAAGACGCAGTTAAATATTTGAGTGAAGAAAGAAAGTTTAAAATACATTATAATATAATTAAAATTAAATGTTAGATCTCCCTATTTTTTTTTTTTTGCTTTTTTGGATCACACCTGGCAATGCTCAGGGGGTTTCTCCTGGCTCTGCACTCAGGAATTACTCCTGGCGGTGCTCGGGGGACCATATGGGATTCCGGGGATAGAACCCGGGCCGTCATGAGCCGGCTGCGTGCAAGGCAAACACCCTACCCTCTGGGCTATCCCTCCAGCCCCGATCTCCCTATTTTTTAATACTTTATTGACATCCACTGTGGATCTGCTCACAAATAGTTTTCTTATTGCACAAGGTAAAAGCAGGTTTCCTGATTCTATTTGTCAAATTCTCTTCTCAATAAGTCTGTATTTTTTCTCCAGGTTTATGTGACTTTCTAAGCCTAAGAGCATCTTTCAAATTTACTTATCCCAGAAAAAATTGAGTCCACTAGACATTTTATGCCATCTTTGTATTTGCCATGACAGAGTGTTATGTCATGACACCCTGAATAAGAAAGAATCGTATCCCCACTGGTATAGTGTGTGTTATCCCTACCACAGATAGAAAAAAAGACACAGATATACACAAACACACACACACAAACACAAAGAGGAACTAGTTGCTTTCTAAAAACTCAAATATTTCTCCAATTTATTTAAAATTATAGAATATATTATTTTTTTTTGTATTGAATAACTCTTGAGAAAATTTATTCATTTCCCTTTGCATTGCCACCTATGTAAGATTTACCATTTCTGAGTCCATACAAGGCTCCAGAAATATGATAAAATGGTAGCAAAGACAACTGCTTTTGTAAAGCTATGTATTTCTTACTGTAATAATATATACTGCCTTTTCTATCAATAGATAAATATAACTATGTGCTTTCATTTTTGCATATTTTTCACAGTAATTCTGTGTGTACATACTCAATATCTCTCAGCCTTCATTACCTAAGTTTAATTTTATCATAAAAATGTCTTTTGTACATTTTGAAAAGTTTATTCCTAAACTTCTTACCATTGTTATGTTTCTTTATATTCCTCTACATACAATAATTTACTAAAAATCTAAAAAATTTTATCTCATCTTAGATTATTGTTGGCATTTTGTTGAAATTTACATCAGTGTCTAAAATAATGTTTTCTCCTTGTCTTCCTGTTGATCATCGATTTGCTCGAGTGGGCACCAGTAACGCCTCCATTCATTGGGAATGAGGTTCATTATTGTTACTGTTGTTGGCATATTGAATACACCACGGGTAGCTTGCTATGCTCTGCCGTGGCTCTGGATACATCCTAGGGGGCCCTAGTCTTTGTCTATGTCAGACCATCACCCAACCAGGGCCCACAGGGCAGAGCCCTAGGTGTAGACAAGCCTGTCTTCTGTCTGCCGCCTATCAACTCATCCGGGCACTGCAGTCACACCTGCAACACCTTGAGGGGCAGAAAGTTTTCTTTCTTTTATTCTTTCTTATAAGCAACTTATATTGCTTATAAGTTTTCTCCTTATAAGTAATAGACATGGGGCAGAGCTGCTACTGGCTCTCCCTGTGACCAGCCGCCACGGGCGCCGGGAGGGATGGTGGGTTCCAGCCCTGGCCCACCATCCCAGCGAGCCTCCCAACAAGCCAGACGACCCCCCCACCCAGAAGGCCTCCATTTTCCACATCCGGACTTCTCTCTGCAGACCTCCACCCAGCAGACCAGCCTATCAGCGCCCGGCTCATCGAGTTCCACCCTGCAGCAGTCTTTCTTAAACCCGGCTCAGGTATGCCGGTCCAGAGACTTCAGACATGGGGCAGAGGTGCTACTGGCTCTCCCTGTGACCAGCCGCTCACGAGGCGCCCAGGAGGGATGGTGAGTTCTAGCCCTGGCCCACCATCCCAGCAGAGCCTCCCAACAAGCCAGACGAACCCCCACTCCATGAGGGCCTCCATTTTCCACATCCGGACTTCTCTCTCGTCAGACCTCCACCCAGCAGACCAGCCTATCAGCGGCCATGCGGTTCATCAATAAATGCTGGACTTAGAGATGCCTACAACAGTATGCTACCTGCACAGCAGAGCCTGGCAAGCTACCCGTGTTGTATTTGATCTATATGCCAATACCGGTAACAATTATAGACCTCATTCCGGAATGGATTGAGGCTCTTTATGTTCCTGGAGCAAGCAGATGCCTTGGGCTCTACTAGCATGAGACAGGACATATGGAGATGTTACTGGGGCCCGCTCGAGCAAATCGATGATGAACGGGAAGACAGTGATACAGTGATTCTTCTTTGAACCTGTGAATCTTCCATGATTCTGTATCTATTAGTTCCTGCATTGTTTATATTGAATTTTATGGTTTTTGTAATAAATTTAATATTTCCCCTATTACCTTAATAAAAATAACTACTTAGTCTCAGTGTTCTGTCTCAGTAATCATACAAATATTTCTGGAATTTCATGTAATGTTTTACAAAAAATTATTTTATCCTTTTCTCTTAAAAACCACACCTACCTTGTGCCAGGCACATAGTGAAGTGGGCAGGAGTCCTATCTTGTAGATGCGGACCTTGTCAGTCATTGGCACTGAATATAATTCCCTGGTTCTGCCAAAAGTGAACCTGAACATAGAAACAGGACAAAGTCCTGAACACTTTTAGTCATGACCTTCCTACACCTCTTGAAATAATTCACTGCTATCCCTTTAGCCTTTTTATTAAGAAAAAATTCCATATACTAACTTAACCTCAATGAGCTTGGTTACTGTGTTGATATGGTAGATAGTGCTGAATCCCTTCAGAAGCCAACTTGCTCTTATGGTTGTCCTTCATCTAATGTTTTCAAATCCTGATCAGGATGACTCGAGTGAACAGCTTGTAGATGACGGATGGGAGGCAAATGGGGCGATAGTTGCCAATGTTGTGGATGTCTCCCTTCTTGACAGTATAATTGTCCTGCTGGTTTTCCATTGGGAGGGCATGTTGCATTCAGACAGGTAGTGTGTGAAGAGCCGAGCCAGTGTATTGATGAGTACTCATGGCAGATTCTTCAGGTGTTCAGGTCTGACTGTCTAGGCAGGTGCTGTTAACTTTTTTACCAATGAAATGGCATGTTGGATTTCATAAGGGAGAACGTTGGGAACAACATATTCATCTTGTGGAATTTGGTATGTGGGCAGGTGGATGTGGCTATCAAAGAGATTCGAGTAGAAGTCATAGATAATCTTCTCCATTACCTTTCTGGAAGATGTGATAGATCATTCAGGACATCAGAGGGCAGTCATCTTGGTCTTAGAGTTGGCAAAGTACAGGCTGGCATTTCAAATGCTTTTCCCGGCTTCTGCTGCATCAGTCAGTATTTCTGCTCTTCTCTATTTGAGGTCTTCCTTTATTGCTTCTTGCACTGCTTTGCGAGCATGGATGTTAGCATTTGGTTGCTTAAGGCTCAAGTCTTTCCACGTTGGTGAATGAACTCGAGAGTTTTTGAAGACCGGCATCCTTTTGTGGCACGCTCTCTCTCTCTCTCTCTCTCTCTCTCTCTCTCAGGTTCTTAGCACAATCATGGAGGTGTTGAACCAGTAGGTTGTATTCCTTATCGATGTCATCAATGACGGGTCAAGCAAAATCGTTGAGTGAATATGATGTGGTCAATTTCATTATGGAACTGTCCACCAGGAGATTACCATGTCTAATGTTTAAGTTCAGCCTTCTGGAACTGTGAGTTCCCATGAATGGTCTTAGTTGACATGATGAACTCAAATAGTCTTACTGAGGTTTGTAGGGAGTTCAAGATGCTGGTCTAACGTTCATTGATGTAAAGAAAGTCTTTGATTCTGTTTAGACTGAAGCAGTCATGATGCCCTATCCAAACAGTGCGATCAAATCCAATACATCAAGATCCTGCGTGAGCTGTATTACAGATTCATCACCAGGATCTCACCATTCTATAAGAGGTGATTATTGATGACAAAAAGAGGGGTTCGGCAAGGTAATACCATCTCAGCATAATTCTTCAGCACCACCCTTGAGAACGTCATTCGACAATTAGAATGGGAAGGAATGGGAGCAAAGATAGATGGTCAGCAACTACACCATCTCCGCTTCCTCTGATGACATTGTTCTAATAACAGCAAACATTAGCCAAGTAGCACAAATGCTGGCTGACTTCGACCAAGAATATGGAAAGATAGGTCTACAGCTGAATCTCAACAAAACATTGTTCATGAAAGATGAACTAGTTCCAGAGGCCTTATTCACTCTCAACAGAACAAACATCTCTGAATGTAGTAGGTATGTATACCTAGGTCGAGAAGTCAACATGATGAATGACCTAAAACCTCAGCTGTGCAGGAGAAAGAGAGCAGTGTGGAACGCCTTCAAGAACATGGAAGAAATAGCTAAAAGGACAAAGAACCTCCTGCTCAGGGCACATCTCTTCAACTCCACCATTCTCCCTGCATTAACATAAGCCTCAGAGACCTGGGCCCTACAAGAACAGGATGAGAATGCTATCCAGGTCTCCCAAAGAGGAATTGAAAGTGCTATGATTGGAATATCACGCCTCACTCAAGTGAAAGAAGGTATCCAGAGTTCTGATCTCTGTCTATGATCCAGAGTCCGAGACTCTGTCTCGTTTGCCAAGGCATCAAAAATCAGATGGGCTGGACATGTAATGTGATTTGGAGACGACTGCTGGACTAGAGCCTTTACAGACTGGATCCCACAGGATCTCAAAAGATCACGTGGCCGCCTACCTACATGATGGTCAGATTTCTTCATCAAGACCCTGAACAAATGGTTTGAGGCTCTTCATGTTCCTGGAGCAAGCAAATGCCATCGGGTTACACTGGCATATGATAGGGTCAAATGAAAACATTATTGGCGCCCACTCAAGCAAATTAATGAATAACAGGATGTCAAGTGATCAAGTGCCTAACTTCACTGTGATCAGTATTGGCTCATAATAATTTTTTTGTTTTGTTTTTGTTTTGGGAATGCATGTTGTGCGGTACTCAGGATTTACTCCCCGGCTTTATGCTCAAAGACAAATGAACATGAATCACCTGCATGCAAGACAAGTATTCTTACCACCTGTATTCTTTTTCAAGTGCCATCTGAATTAAATATTGTTATTTATTCTCCTTACTATCAGTATTTACTACATTAGAAACTACTTATTTTACCAGTTACTTTTTAGATATATTATTACTTTTTATTCTCTAAGGAACATAGGAAAAGTATGGGTAAATTACATCTGGAGTTTGAATATTTTAATAACACATGAGATAAACTAAATTTCAGAGGAGATGCAAGCTAAGTTGCTAATATTCATTGGTATACCAATCTTCCGGCTGAAAAATTTGGGCACTCTCAAAGGATCTGGACTAAGTCACCACCTTGCTCAGCTCCAGCACTGCTACCTCCACACCAACGCCTAACTCCATGGCTTCGCTAATAATCACACAGAGATACCAAACTGTGAAATTCTTGGTGCAACAAGTATTCAGGCTAGGAACTCTGGGGTCCTCTCAGAATGTGGCCTGCAAGCTCTCCCACCCCACCTCATCACCCCCATACTTTTAGAAGCCCCAGAACACATATCCACCTTCTACATCTGCTGTCATGTTAACCCGTTGGTCAAGTTCTACACATCCTAAAGTTTCTAGACTGTGCAACAGAGCATCTCCTATTTGACAACACTGGCATTCGGATCAGAGCAACCAAATTAGTTGAGATAGCAATACAGAATTCAACTAAACTTATCAAACTGAAACAGTAACAGAAGACCCGACCAGCTAAAACTAGCACATTAAACCTTAAGCAAGGACTTAAAAACCCTGTAGGAAGATATAACTGTTTTAAAAAGTTTCTTTTAATGGAGTATTTTAATAATTCTTTTAGCATTTAGTTGTAACAAAAATATAAAATAAATTATTGATTCCTGCTAAAGGGGAAAGGCATGGGGGTGGTTTGGAAATGGGGGCAATGGTGGAGGTTAGGTCACCCAGGTGGTGGGATTACTATTAGAATATCAAAATCCTGTAACAATTGTATTATTAACAGCTTTCTAAACTATGTTTAAATAGAGCATTAAAACTGAGAAAATAATAATAGATGTGATACTATTACCATTATGACAGAAAGGCTGACAGTATACCGTATTATGTAGTTTGTGTTTCAATCATATCATTCTTAAAATAATAGTATTTCAGGATATAAATGTATAACTATGATAGTATATCTAAATGGTTACAAATGATGATATTTTTAAAGAAATAATTTGTGTGTTAAAATGTCCTAGTATTAATATGATCAAACATAAGAAGACATGAAACTTCACAGCAAGTATTTCATGGTGAAAAACCCAATTTCTCTAAGTACTTTTTAGTCAGCTATCACTGTCTTCCCATTGTTCATCGATTTACTTGAGTGGGCACCAGTAACATCTCCATAAGTCCTGTCACAAGCAAGTGTAACCCAAGGGCATCTGCTTGCTCCAGGGACAGGAAGAGCCTCAAACCATTTCTTCAGGTCATGGAATTGAGAACCATAATTGTTACTAGTTTTGGCATAACAAGTAAATAAAACACAGGTAGCTTGCCAGGCTCTGCCGTGTAGGTGATATACTCTCAGTAGAAGGCTCTCATCTCGAGCATTTACTGATCTCTGATTTAATATATACTCAATTTGGCTTGCCCTTTAGGAACAGGAAATGATCGATCTTTGTCCCATTTTGTGAATCAGTCTGACAGTATTCTTTCCAATCAGTAGCTAGCTGATGAGGTCAGTGCTCTATAGATTTAGGAAGCTGAAGAGGGTGGACAGCAGCAATCAGGCACGGCCAATGTTTAACCTGTTCCATGGGTGTGATAAGTGGCTAAAGTGGCCTTGTCATTTTCCACCTCAGCTCCAGTTGTATCAAAGTAACCTGGCATTCTCCACCTTAGCTCCAGCACTTGGAGCTGGAGACGCAGTTCAGCAGGATGTGTGGAGTTCTGAGTTTGATCCCTGACCCTTGCATGCAGCTGACCCTGATTCAAATCTCTAGCGCCACCTGAGAACTATCTTAGTCAGCTATGTGTTCTTAAATCAAAAGCAGCACTGAATATAGGAAATAGTCACTTGATCACTTGACTTCCCGTATCTCAATATATCCTGTCACATGCGAAAAAGCCCAAGGGCATCTTGCCTGCTCCAGGAAGTAAAAGCCACTTATAGTGGTTTTGTTGTATTTGGGATGTCAAATATGACATGGGTAGGAAATAGTAATTCAAAAAATACACATGATAACCTAAAAATAGTCTTCATGAGAGTGGTTCATAACATAACATGTTTACATAGCTTACATTACATACATGATATGTTTAATAATAAATCAGAGGGGGAATACCTCCCTTGTTCTCGCTCAAAGCCAATTAGAATTCTTTATATATTAACTATGCTTTTTTTCTCTCCAAAGGAAAAGCAGTCCTTTTTTTTTGACAAGTTTCCTATATTCTATGTTTTGCAAGATTACATTTATTCAAATGATGCTGCAAAGTACAAATAAGAACCTCTTTTCCTTTTGACATAACATTGCATATGTGGATTTAACCAGAAAGTTTCTTAAACATTGTTACTAAAATGTTTCTCAACTTTCAAATTACTCATTATTTTAATTAATCAGTGGGGGGATCTAGCTAAATCCTTTTATGCTACCTCTCGTGAAACTTGCTTTGTAAATATGATCAATCACTTTCTCAAAGTCATACTAGGGCTGAGAGATCTCTAGGATTAAAAACTTAAATCAGAGGTCATCAAAGATTTTTATATTTTTAAAATTTTCCCATGAAAAATTATAAGTATCCACTGTCGGGGAGCTCCGCCGGGTCCCCGACAGTGCCGGGAAGTGAGTTCCCTTCTACCTCCGAAGCCGGCGAGGAATGGATGAAAACTCAGGAATCCGATGCAGTTTTAAAAGGCTTTACTTATCACAGGTTCAGGCATACAAATCAGCAAAAGGAAAAGCCCGGTGCTTAGGATTCCAGGCTAGAACCCCAGCCACGTGTAGGCCAAGATGGCGGCCACCACATGTAAAGGCCTTGTAAAAGGAGAAGAAGACAAGACTTCCAAGAAGGGTGAGCACTCACAAAGAGAGAGCCCACAAAGAAGCGCCGACCGAGAGGAAACAGGCTAGTTTTATACCCCTGCAACTCAGACCTTCCTCCCACTGTTATGGAAAGCAGGGAGGGTCAAATGCCCTTAGGTAATCCCTCCCTGCACCTCACCTAGGCCCTTTAGTATGCTAATGTTTTGAGCCAAGATCTGCCTGGAAATGCCTTTTATAGGGTAGAGAAGGGGGTTTCTGAGATGGCATGTCTCTGTACCAAAGACTAATACTAATGCCAGTTAAATATTTCTCCAAGCCTTCACAAGTCTCTTCTACTTCATTGTAGTTTTATATTTTAGTTGCCTTTTGAGTATATCAGGGGAGCCATGCTTGTTTGCTTGGAAGCAAACAGCATTTCTCTCTGGTCTAATTACTTAGGGGTCCTGCGTGGCCAGGCTAATATGCTGGTAAGATCTAGCTAGTCCCACGATGATTGTGGTAGCTTGGGAGAATATTTATACCAGCTAGTACAGCATACATGGTCAGATAAACTGCCACATTTAGACTACCCCCTTATCTAAGAAGTGATTTGCAGGAGGTAATCCAGAGCAGATGCAGCAGCCCTTAGGAGTCCTGCAACAATCCACAATTAGATATTTTTCAGTTTTAAATAATTTTCTAAGCTGTAAACATTGAAATCAGATTGAAATATAATTATTATTCACTATCTTCCCGCTTCATCATCAATTTGCTTGAGCAGGCTCCAGTAACATCTCCATATGTCCTGTCTCATGCTAGTAGAGCCCAAGGGCATCTGCTTGCTCCAGGAACATAAAGAGCCTCAAACCATTATATTAGGTCATGGGAATGACCTAACATAATTGTTACTGGTATTTGGCAGATCAAATACAACACGGGCAGCTTGCCAGGCTTGCCGTGCAGGTGGCATACTCTTGTAGTCACCTCTAAATACAGCATTTATTGATGACCTTTGCAGCTGCAAGTGGGCTGTGATATTCAATATTAATAATAATTATTATTATTAATATTGAAATAATTTTAATAATTGAATTGTAAAAAATTAGGAGGATATATCCAACAGTAACAAAGGTAACAAAGATAATATCTATTTCTGCTAATATTAGCAATGTCTTATTTTTATACTTTATTGTTTGAGAAAATTTTATATATTATTACATTCTATGTCATATTTACTCTGTGAAATGTACTTTAATAAAATATGCTAGCAGAATCATGAAAGTGTAATCATGAAGATCACCTAAGGATAAGGAGCTTAGAAGGGAAGGAAAAAGAAGGAAAAATTAAATTACAGTAAAGGAGTAATGCAATTTTAAAGGCAGAGAGGAATCATTCTCAATATTTTAAGTGGAAGTGAAAGTCAAGATAACCAGAATCTGAAAAGATCTGCATGCTTCTACTTCAGAATGCATATGCAGGGCTAGAAAAGCTAGTATAGTGAGTAGTGCTCTTGTCTTACACAGAAAGTTAGTATAGTGAGCAGTGCACTTGTCTTGCACAGAAAGCTAGTATAGTGAGTAGTGCACTTGTCTTGCACTCCACTGACCCAGGTTTAATCCCTATCTTCCATATGGTCACCTAAGCACTACCCTGAGCATCACTGTGTGTGGCCCCCAAAGCACAATTAATTCTTTAAAAATAAAAGAAAAAAATGCACATTCTTATGATTGTTAACACTTAAGGTTAATGCCTGAATAAGAGCCCATAAAGTTCCTGGTGATGTTGAGGTAAGAAAGAGATGTAATCTATTCCCCTAAAATAAATTATGAGATAAGCATGAAAAACAGGTCATAGTTATAGGTGTGACCTCCTTTCAATATATGCATGCTACTTTAGGGCTGGGGTTCTCCCAACCACATTGGAAAAGTCATCTATTGGTTAGTTTTGGAAATAAAGTCTTATTATGGCATTTCCTTGTGACCAGCTATGACAAATGGGAACACCCTTGTTTCTCTGTTAGACCTTGCTTTACTTTCTACTCTCCCACTGCCTTCAATGGACTCTAATTCATTGTTTTTAACACTACTCTGAGGGCATCAGTAGCATAAAATATAAGCAAAGAGTGTTAACTCCATATACCCATACTTTCTTCTGCTCATCTTACTGTAAAAAGATAAAAGTAGTACCTTTAAGAAACTTCAACAAAAAATCCACCAGAATAGTTACTGTAGGAACTTCTGGGAATTTAGGCTACCACCAGCTGACAAAAAGCTTTCTCCAAAGTTCAAATTCTAAGAAATATTAGTTCCTCTCCCATTTTAATTTTTGGTTATAAAAGTATAATGTTATTCCCATAATCTCTGAAACGGTGCTGTTAAGCAATACTCTACTTTGAATGATCAGAATCATCTGGGGAGTATTTATGATTGCGATTCCAGGACTCTTCTCTCATTGCTTCTAATTTGATAAGCTAGGAAGGAATCTAAATATCTATCTATTCATTAAGCCATCAAACCACTAATTTTTTGTTGTTTAGGTAATTCCAATAATCACTTTGGACCATCTCAACTACCATATAGGACCATACAGTATTTGGAAAACACGTTAATTTTCTCTTGGAAAGTCACTCAGAAAATCAATAATATAAGTCCATTTTGGGATTTCAAATACCTTCTATTTAAAATATACAATCATTTAATTATCATAGCTTAGAATGAAAATTTATTTGGAAACACATATACAGCCATGAGCTTTTTATGTTGATGAAAGTATCTGACAAAAGAAAGTTGCTTAATATACTTCTACTTAATAAACCTTGCCAACACTGGGAATTCTTTCCTCAGGCTGGCCATTCCCTGTTGGTGTCATGGCATTTAGCCAGAGTTAGCAATTTTCTGTTTGAAGCTGTGATATTCCCCTGGGCTTTATGTCCCATTCACCCTTCCAAAATTACTTGAACTGTGTCTCAGATCTACACTGCTTTAATCGCAGCCTCAATGAGTACATTCTGAGGTTAACTATTCTCAATTATCTTTCTCTATAATAACCTTAACTTTATTCACATCCTTTTATATCTCTTTACAGTAGATGCATCTATAATACATTTCTGTTACAGCAAAATTGCTTCACTTGGCCTTTGTCAGAATTACTCTCTTATATTTTTTGTTCTATCACATGAATCCTGTTAAACGGGAAACTTTCAGTTTGATTTGTCAGAAAGAGTAGTTTCTAGAAGTCTATGAAGTACAAAGAAACAGCAGGATTTCTTTTTTGTCATTTTTGGGTCACACCTGGCTGTGGGATTCACCTCTTAAAGGCAGTACTAGCTCTCAAAGGTCTGTCAAGATAGTTGAGGCCGGGAGCAGGGTTCTGAACTTGGCCAGAGACTGTAAATAAAGGCCCCAGGAAAGCATTGGGGGGGGGGTATGGAGGCTACTAGACTGAGAGAGCAACAGCCTCCCATGGTACCTGGCCAGCAGCTAGGGTCCCTGATGCCTGAGCTGGATGGCCAGCACTAGGGAGGAGAAGTTGCTCCTGGTGCATAGGCCTTAGGGAGCACCAGAGCCACAAGGCCTGGTGCCTGAGCCTGAGGGCTGGTGTCAAATCAACAGGGCTACAGGGCGACAGTAATAGGGCAATAGGACCACAGGCAGCAGGGTAACAGAGGAACTCAAAGAAATAGGGATTTAGAAAAATATGATGAAACAAAGTAAAAAGGGACAAAAAAAAGAGAGGGACATAGCAGAGGACTCCAGAGAAAAGAGGTCCTGAAGAGAAAAGCCCTAAGCAGAAAGGACTTAAGAAAAGGGTCCTGAAAGGAGATGTCCTGTGAGAGGACCTGAAGCATGAAGCCTTAAAGAGAGGCCCTGATGAGAAGAGCCTGCACGCCTCACAAGAGAGCAGCCTGCAAGAGAACCTGCTGGGAGAGAGCCCAGAGGAACCAGGAAAGAGATTCCTGCAGAGAGCAGAGAGATGAAGCAAAATTAGCCATAAAAATCCGCTTCTTTCTGGATGGGGCTTTGATGAGCTGTGGAGTCTGGACTCTGAAAATGGCTGCCATTATGGTGTGGTGGTTTCCTCTGACTTCTTCCAAGGCTCTATTGGTGTTGCGGGCCAGGACCAGAACTTGCCCTTTATCAAGGATGCCTCATGATCAAATGAGCACTGGGAGAACTGGTAGCAGCTCTGCCCCCATGTGTCTGTGTCTCTTGGATCATGGCCGACAGCCCAGGAGCAGTTTGTGAGCAGATCCACTGAGACTTCTGAAGGACAGAGGTGGGGGAAAGGAACCCCAGCTCCAACTCCATGGAAGCCCAGTGACTTTAGCTGGTAAACTACTCCCAGGACTGGATGGTGGAAAAGAGCCCACCCTGGCTATGAAATGGGGCTACTTTTAGAAGATCTGCTCTCACCCAAAAGATTAGAGCGAAGTGAGAATCAGCTTTGTTCTGATAAGATGTGAATGGTCCTGAAGCTGAGCAGAGCACTTTAGAATTGCCTTGGAGCAGAGAAAGATGGTTTGTTAATGGAATTAGGACCCTGAGAGGAAGAATAGATGATCAATGTGTCATGGAGAGCATAGTTTGGGTATATGATATGATCTCCCCACTAAATATCACCCTATATTTTCTACTTTGAGTGCAGTTATCATGCCTGTCTCTATTACTGTGTTTATATAAGAAAAATAGCTATAATATTGAAATAAGTATTTAATAGAATAGGAGAAGAGAAATGCTCTACCTTAGCATCTCAATAGCCATGTGCCACAGGGGTATGGTGCCACTGGGAATTTGCACCTGTATGAAGAGCCCGCTGGTTTTGACCTTTGGTTACACTCTGCTCCCAGCCTCAGGAGAGGTTGTTTTTGCATTTGTGGGGTTGGGGTATGTGTGTGTGTGTGTATGTGTGTGTGTGTATATGTGTGTGTGTGCAGGGCGGGAGGTGGGGGGTCGGTCCATTAGTGTGGTGTGACAAAATGTGCATAGCAGTTGATGTGGACTTAACTTGGAAGAAGTTAAAAGATTTTGGATATTCTAATCTGGGTTCATGGCTCAGATTAGAAGGAGACGGTCACTGTCCCTGAGCATAACCAGGGAACTTGATGGACCCTGATACTGTTGGGGACCCCAAAACACCCAATATCGCCCACCTGCTTAGAGTCTGTCCCCATAATAGGCCCTCAATAATTTATTTTTATATTGCTTGTTTTAATTTGCTACAAGAATGATCAGAAAATATTCCCTCAGAAAAAAAGTTTATGAAGGAACTGGAGTGCTAGCACAGTGGGTAGGGTTTTTGTCTTTTGCAAGCAGCTAACCCAGTTTTTTCCCTGACATCCCATATTGTCCCTCACGCACTTCCAGGAGTAATTTCTGAGTACAGAGTGAGCCAGAAGTGTGACCTCCCCTCTCAATAAAAAGTAAAAAAAAAAAAAAGAAAGTTAGTGAAGATTGTGTATCCATGGAACTATTAAGCCCTTGAAGAAGAGATTACTAAAATATTTGAAGTTAAGTTTTCTGTGTTTATATTTCATTAAATGTGGGATGCCTTTTCTATTATACCTCATCTAATTGGTGTACTACTCATGGTTTATTGGTGTTGTTGCTGCCATTCACTCCAGAAGTTCCAAAATTTTTAAGAAAATGATGTAACTGGAGTTAAATTTTTAACTGGATGGCCTTTGGGGTGTGTGTGGCTGCCATGACGTCAGAAATTTGGGGAGATGGGGAGGTGGTAGCCCATCCTGACTCTGTGAAAGCCTGAAGAAATGAGGCTAATTTCAATCTGTCCAGGAGCATAGCGAGAATTTTGGAATGTTTTGGACTCTCTGGGCTCCACTTGGGCAGATGGTGGGCTCACATGGCACCCACAAGAGTCCCAGGATGACTCAGCTTTGTGTGGGATTGGGAAGCATCTGTGCTTTGTGTTGATCTCTCTCAAGTGTTATTTATGAGTCTCTGGATCATGACAGGTGAAAGAGCTTCTTAACTGTGGTTTCTGAACTCCTTCAAGATTTACTGATGGGTCTCTAAGGCAATGCCAGCAAATGAGCTTCTACGGCTTAGCCAGAAGTGGTTTGTGGGGATGGCTCCCATAATCCTAACTTTTAGCAATGTAATTTCTCAGGAAATTTGGTCTTGGGTTTTTGTAGTCCATCCAGTGGGTATAAGAAAGACTGAGGGCACCCTCATGCTGCTGGGGCACTCATCAAGTGGGTACAGGTCAGAGGCTGGGGGCCCCAAATAGGATAGCCACCTTGGCTAAATAGGGACCAAGGACAAAGCAAGGGTTGTTGCATTTCAAGAATTGGTCATGCTTGGTTTGCTGGAACAACCATTCCAGCAGAGCCTGGACAGGGGCACATGCCCCCATCCTCAGTCTCCAGACAGTTTATGCTGAGGGAGGTTTTCCTCCATAATATGCTGTGGGCAGAATAGGTTGATTCAGGGAGTAAATGATAGTGGGTCATCCTGCTTACCACTGGGGCACCATGGTGGGAACCTGGAGTACTTTCTCAAATCTCTCTGCATGGTGCCACACAAATCAGATCTTCTTAGGAAACCAAGGATTATGTCTTTATCTGCTCTGTTATCACAAATAATTTATATTCTTAGATAAAAATGTACTTGGACAAAGGACACAGAAATATGAGTTGCATGCATATATGTGCATATATGAAATAATGTGATATTGAGGTGTCTTATGTGATATATTTATATTTTTTTATTTAAATGACAAAATGTTTTGATTAACAACACATATGGGGGGGCCAGAATGATGGCACAAGAGGAAGGGTGTTTGTCTTGCACTCAGTCAACCAAGTTTAATCCCTGGCATCCCATATGGTCCCCTGAGCATTGTCAGGAGTAATTCCTGGGTGCAGAGCCAGGGTAACCCTTGAGTAACCCTCGCCAGTTCTGACAAGAAAAGAAAAAGAAAAAAAGAACACATATAGGGCAGGACAGTACAAGGGTTAAGATAAATTGCCCTGTAAACAGCCAATACTTTACCCACCACCTTTACCAAAGATGGTTCCCTAAACATCACCAAGAACGATCCTGAGGAGAGCCCAAAGTATTCCCTAAACACAGAGGAGTGTGACCCATAATAAAATCAAACAAAATTCAAATAATAATCCAAAATTTATAATGCTGGATTGTGTTTCCATTTTCTCATCTGTAAAGTGTAGGTAATACTCATATTTACTAAACAGAACTTTGTGTGTATTAAGAGTAATATATACAATGCACATAGAAATATAAATACAAGTTTAGTGATACTTTGCCTATTAATAACTTTGTTTTAATGCAAAAAATGAAAGTCAATATATTAATTCACATTTGACTTTAGTTTCAAATAGAAAATATTTCAACAAATACAAAAACAGATATGGTTGATAGTTTGATGTAAGCTGTCATATTTCTCAAATACCAACATTTCATTTATACTTCTTCCAGATCATTCGACCCAGTGGTAGCCCTCCCACGGGCGGCCTACCCCGCCCCCCCCATCCCCAGCCCCCGGGAGTAACCGAGTGCGCCAGAGTAACCCCGAGCATGCCGGGTGTGACCCAGGCAAAAAAAAAAGTGTATTCACTGAAGATGTGGGTCTCATCCTACTCTTTATAACTTTTTCCTTTCTTCTCAGTGATCGCCACCAATATTCTAACATTAGTGTATATCAGTTTCCTGCATTCAACATATCAGACATATATAAGTTATTATTTATATATATATATATCTTAATTGCATTCATATCTATCAATCCAGATAAAAGTTATTTATCACTAACATTAAAGGATTTTAAAGAAGCAGAACAGCCTATCACAGCCCAGTTCGCAGCCGTGCAGTTCATTAATAAATGTTGGATTTAGAGATGACTACAAGAGCATGCTACCAGCACGGCAGAGCCTGGCAAGCTACCCATGTAATATTTGATATTCCAAATACCAGTAACAGTTTTAGACCTCATTCCCATGACATGATGGGATGGGTTGAGGCTCTTTATGTTCCTGGAGCAAGCAGGTGCCTTTGGGATCTACTAGCATGAGACAGGACATATGGAGATGTTACTGGTGCCCGCTCGAGCCAATCGATGATGAATGGGAAGACAGTGACAGTGACAGTGACAAAGATATATTATTACATGTATCACTTGTCTTCCTGTTGTTCATCAGTTTTCTCGAGCAGGCATTAGCAACGTCTCCATTCATCCCTGCTGCGTGCTAGTGTAGCCCAATAGCATCTGCTGACTCAAGGACATGAAGAGCTTCTTCTGAGGCTCTATTGGGATGGCGGGCGAGGGCCAGATCCCGCCCTCCCTCCTGGACATCACATGATCAGCCAAGCACAGTTTGAGCTGGTATTAGCACTGCCCAATATATCTGTGTCTCAGGTTCATGACCTACAGCCCAGGAAACAGTTCATGGGTGGGTCCACAGGGCTTCCTGAATGGGACCGAGGTGGGGGAAAGGGACTCCATCTCCATCTCCATGGAAGCCCAGTGACTTTAGCTGCCAAGACCCGCATACCTAGGCTTAAAATTGGCTTCTCTATAGCCTGGGGCTCTGATGAGTTGTGAAGTTGGGACGTTGAAAATGGCTGCCATCATGGTTGTGTTGTTCCTCTGGCTCTTCCAGAAACATCATATATATTATATATGTATGTAAACATGCACAAAATATGCATATCTATGTATATATGCATGGATATGTATCACTGTCTTCCCGTTCATCATTGATTTGCTCCAGCGGGTACCAGTAGCATCTCCATATGTCATGTCTCATGCTAGTAGAGCCCAAGGGCATCTGCTTGCTCCAGGAACATAAAGAGCCTCAAACCATTCCATCAGGTCATGGGAATGAGGTCTATAATTGTTACTGGTATTTGGCATATCAAATACGACATGGATAGCTTGCCAGACTCTGCCGTGTGGGTGGCATACTCTTGTAGTCACCTCTGATTTCTAGCATTTATTGATGAATGATAGATATGTATATCTTCTCTCTATATATATATGCATATATATGTATCTATAGATATGCATATATATGTATCTCTGTACTCTCTGCTTTAAAAATTTATTTACCATTATGTTGGAGGGTGGAGGGATTTGGATCACAACCAGCAGTGGTCAGGGGTTTGCATTCAGGAATCCATCCTGGTGGGTCTCAGGACACCATATAGGAGACTAAGAATTAGACCTGGGTCCGCCTAATGCAAAGCAAGCATTCAACTAGTCATATTATCTCTCCAAGTTCTCTGGTTAATTTTATTACCATGTATTAACAGGAGATGTAAGATGTATCCCATCTTATATATTAAATTATACTTTCATTTATTCCCTATTAATGGATGAAAGGTAGGGTTTTACTACTTCTAATACAAAAAAATATTACTATGCTTATATTTATGGATGAATGGGAGAAACCTTTAATTTTATTAGGTTATTTTTGAGCCACACTCTGTGGGGCTTGATTTGGAGCCCACTGCTTCTCTATGGTCAAGGAGCAATGCTGTGTGGGGAACTGACCTCGGCCTCACACAAACAAAATAAACTCACTAGCCCTTTTTTAATATTTCCCTAGTTCATGGGAGACAATTTTTAGAGTTACAGACACCATAGCTACTCAACAGAATTAATGTATATATTCTGCTCTAATAGGTTCTCAGAGTTGATTTTCAAAATTTAGTGATCAATTCACTCTCCTTCCAACAGGTATTCTCACATCATCACTCTATTATTAGATTTTTAAATTTTACCTGTTGAAAATATATAAAATTATTTAAAAATTACTTTTAAATAGTACTTCTCTGATTACTACCAAGAGAAAGATTTTTAATCTACCTTTATATTTGAATGAGAAAATCTGATCTTTCCCCTTTAAGTTTCATCACTAAATGCTCAAAATGAGAGCCTTCTACTGAGAGTGTACCACCTACGGCAGAGCCTGGCAAGCTACCTGTGTTTTATTTGATATGCCAAAAACCAGTAACAATTATGGACCTCATTCCCATGAGCTGAAGGAATGGTTTGAGGCTCTTCCTGTCTCTGGAGCAAAAGATGCCCTTGAGCTACACTTGCTTGAGACATATGGAAATTTTAACTGGTGCCTGCTCGAGCAAATCAATGAACAACAGGAAGACAGTGATACAGTGATACAGTGATTTATATTTGAAAAAATACTAATATCCACGGTAGATAAAGAACTCATGAAACTTGAAAATAAAACAGATGTACCATCATTTTATATCTGTCCTTTTCCCTCTGGTTAATTTCACTCAGCATGACCCTATTCATGTCGATCCATTTATAGGCTAATTTCATAATTTCATTTTTCCTAACAGTTGCATACTATTTCATTGTGTACATGTATCACAGTTTCTTTGTACAGTCATCTGTTTTCAGGCAATCTGGTTGTTTCCAGATTCTGGCTATATTGAATAGTGCTGCTATGAACATAGAAATGTAGATGGTTTTTCTGCTGTGTGTTTTTGGCCTTCCAGGTATATTCCCAAGAGTGGTATGGCTGGATCAAATAGGAGTCCAATTATTAGTTTTTGGAGGAATGTCCATATTATTTTCCAAAAGGTCTGTACTAGTCAACATTCCTACCAACAATGCTTGAGAGTCTCTTTCTCCCTGCATCCAATGCCAGCATTTATTGTTCTTGCTCTTTTGGATATGTGCCTGTCTCTGTGGTGTAAGACATCTTATTGTTGTTTTAATGTATCTCCCTGATGATTAGTAATGATAAGCATTTTCATATGCTTTTTGGCCATTAGAATTTCTTCTTTGTTGAAGTTTCTGTTCATCTCTTCTCCCCCATTTTTGATGGGTTGGCTGTTTTCTTCTTGTAAAGTTCTATCAGTGTCTGATATATCCTGGATATTAACCCCTTATCAGATGGGTATTCGGTGAATATTCTTTCCCACTCTGTGGATTGTCTTTGTATCTTGATCACCATCTTGTTAAGGTGAAGAAGCTCTTTAGTTTCATGTAGTCCCATATGTTTATCTCTGTTTCTAATTGCTTTGTTAGTGGTGTTTCGTCTTTGAAGATGCCTTTAGCTTCAATGTCATGGAGGGTTTTTTCTATATTTTCTTGATGTCTTTTATGAATTCAGATTGGATATTGAGATTTTTAATCCATTTTATCTGAGTTTCGTGTATAGTGTGAGACAAAGGTTCAAATTCATTTTTTACACACAACTGCCCAGTTTTCCCTCTTGTTAAAGAGGCTTTCCTTGCTCCATTTCATGCCTTTTGATCATTTATCAAAGGCTGAATGATCATGAATTTGAGGATGTATGTCAGTATTCTCAACTCTATTTTATAGTTTCACTGGTCTGTTCTTACTCCAATAGCATGTTGTTTTAATTACTACTGTTTTGTAGTACAGTTTGAAGTTGAGAACGGTGAATCTTCCCATCTTCTTTTCCCAATGATTGCTTTAGCTCTCCATGGAGATTTATTATTTGGTACAAATTTGAGAGGGTCAATTTCTTTGAAGAATTTCTTGGGTACCATTAGAGGGACAACATTGAATATTTATAAAGCTCTAGGAAGTATTACCGATTTTGATAATGTAAATTCTCCCAATTCATGATCAGGGAATGTGTTTCCATTTCCTAGAATCCTCGTTTATTTCTGAAGAAACATTTTTAGTTTACTTTAAAGGTCCTTTACATTCTTAGTTAAACTAATTTCTAGCTATTTGATTTTCTGTGGCACAATTGTGAATGACATCATTTTCTTAATATCCCTTTCTTCTCTTTCATTATTAGTACATGGGAAAGCCATTGACTTTTTGGGTATTGATTTTCTTCCCTGCACTCTACTTGTTTGTGGGATATTTTTAAAAAAATAGCACAATACCAATATCCAAGGCAAAGCAAAACATGATCAGGAGGTCTTGTCAGTGGGTGGAATCTACTGCAAGTGTGTGGAGTCAGAGGTTAGGTAAGACAGAGAAAGAAAGAGTGTACTAATAATTGTTGGGAACGGTAATACCAGCCTAGAACTGAGCATTGAATGTAAGCAAAGGGATATACATTATAATCTCCAAATGGATGTATTGCAAGATGCAATGTGTAAGAGAATGAAAAGAGAAGGGCACAGAGAGAGAGAGAGAGAGAGAGAGAGAGAGTGAGAGAGAAAGAGACAAGAGGCAAAGTACCTGCCAAAGTGGCAGGCTGTGGGAGAAGGGAAGGATTCAGGGGACATTGGTGGTGGGAAATGGATACTGGTGGAGGGATGGGTGCTGGAACACTGTATGACTGAATTCCAAATATGAACCATCTTTTTAATTATAATTTTTTAAATTATAAAATAAAAAAATAACAAAACATATGTATCATCAAAAATGGTCACAAATAATCTGTGCACATTTTTCTAGAAATGAAGTTTTCAGAGGCAAATGAAAATATGCCACCTTCATTTTTTTATTAAAAATGTAAATCAAAACTGCAAACTGATATTACCTCACAATGATGGAATTAGCCTATATAAAGTACAAAAAAGATATAGTGTTAACAAGATTGCAGAGACAAAAGAACCCCAATTAACAGGGGTTATATGAGGCTAAATAGATATTGTAACTTTGGAAATCAGTAAAAATTTCTCAAAATCTTAAACAGATGCATAAAAACTTAGATATCTACTCTGTGATATCTATCAAAATAATATAAAGGCATTACTTCAAAGCAATATGTAATTATGATATGTGTTATAATTCAATTTGTAAAATATAAACTTATGGACATATAATTTAACTAATAATATAAAATATTGTGTAAAATATTATATGTTACATAAAGTATAAAAATGTAATTTATAAGAAATGTCGTTTTTATATATTTTGGAATAGTTATCTATAAGATGAAATCTTTCCATCTATGATAACATGAAAAAAATTGAAATAAGATGCATTGGGGAAGCATTAGGATAGTTAAAATACATTTTAGAAAAACAAATACAACATGATTTCATTCATTTGAGGCACAGAAAGGAAAATTCCTATCCAAAGTTCACACCGCTGGATTCAGATGACAGAACTGAGTTTACCCAAGAGTGAGATTACTGGAGACAGAGAGTGTCAGTGAATCCAATTGATGGAGGCATACAGAATTTTGACACTTTGTTTGGGAGTCTTGTATAGCAACTTACTTTTTTTAAGATATGTTGAAAAAACTCATGAAACAGAAATAATAATGCAAATGAATGTCTTCTAGATTTTTGTGTTTAGAAAGGCACATTGTAACAACCAATAAAGTATGAAATAAAAAAATGAAAATAAATGGTCTCTACCTAGCAATAGCTTAGATACTCACATAAATATGATGACCTCAGTAACAAAGTAATCATAACACGATGTGTAATCAGAAAAGAATAATCTGTAGTAATTTATTATAGTATCCGTCATCACAATACTAGCATATGCATTCTGCCTTTCCAAAAATAATTGGCATCCAATCACAGAGAAAATAAAACTCATAAAATAGGAGTAATAAAAAACTGTAATGTGTTTCTTTCAAAACTGAGATTAAAGAGTAAATTATCACATTATAGCGGTTTAAAATGACCTTTTGAATACTTAAGCATGACTGAAAAAATTTGTTTTAAAGATCAGCATGTTAAACACAAAGAAAAGCCAGTTTGGCTAAAGTCTAGCATCTGTTTCTGAAACTAAGATGAGTGATCAATAACTTCTTATTTTTAATTAAGATTGTATAAGTTATCTAATATTTTACTCTGAAGAACATTAGGGTATTTTAACTATCCTAATGCTTCCCCAATGCATCTTATTTCAATTTTTTTCATGTTATCATAGATGGAAAGATTTCATCTTATAGATAATTATTCCAAAATATATAAAAATGACATCTCTTATAAATTACATCTAGAACAATTTTAGTTTATATAATATTAAGCCACACCCAGCAAGCTCGGGTTTCTCCGCCCCGCCCAGGACACCCCCCCGCGCTCGGCGATCGGGCCCAGGCCCGGGGACGCGGGCCAGCCCCGCCAGCCGCGCGCCAGCCACCCCCCCGGCCCCCGGCCCCCCGCCCCCTAGAACAAATATTTAACTATATCTCATGGAAGTTTAAAAATAGAAAATTTTCATTCTACTATAATTATGCTTATTATTATTTGTCATAGAAATTGTGGATACCTTGATGGGAAGGTTTCAAACCAGTACAACTAGCCCTAAAGTTCTGCATTATAATATTTTCACTTTTCCCTTATTTATATGCTTTTAGGCAACCCATTAAGATGCTTTGTTGCATTCCATATAAAATGAAATGAGATCAATGCACATCTTAAACTCATTATACTGATATTACAAATGCAAATTGCTTGCTACCTACAGAGTAGTTAAATATCATCCTGCAGTTTCCTGTTATCTATGAACAATTTAGAAATAACATATGTCATTTTCAATGTGCTTTCTTTATATACTCAACTTTGTACTGCTTCCATATATATGCTATATCTTGGAGAAAGAGTTGCAAAGTCAAATAGATTATGCTTCCTATATCATGATATTATTACATCAAAAACGGACATAGCATTGCTACTAAATTTGAAGCTGAATTCTAGAAAAATCTTATCACATTATTGTACCTTAGACTTTTCCATCTGCAAAAGCACCAACACACTTTGCTGGCCTTAGGCAGGGCCACTTGCAGAAGTTTTCTCTTTAGAGTCTCTTAGGAAAAAGAAGCAGGCACTTATTATCTCAGGGCTCCCCTAGAGGATACCTTGTGAACCTTTTCCCCACAAGCAACTACAGAGAATGGAACTAATCAGAAAATGAATATCCAATTTGCCCCCAGTGTGCAGCAGCTCTTTCAGGACAATATATGCTTAAGAAGCATAATTATAGGAGTAATTCCTGCTTGAAAATGTCTTGGGGAAAGTCTCAAAAATTACTAAGACATACATACTCCGTTCTTAATCATCAGAAAGAAGTTTGCTTCCTTTAGCATGCTAGAGACTCATGCTTCCCAGAGACTAGATGCAGGGTTCAATTATGAGTTCTTTTTTTCTACATGCTTTGGGATTTCATCTGATTTTTTTGTGAATGAGAAATTATGGTTGTTTTTCTCTATAAAAAAATTTCTTAGTTTCACTCCCATATATCTTAATTCACATCAACCACTTTTCTCTTTGTACACACTCTATTGCCTGACTGCAAACTTTCCAGAGCAGCAATTAGATGATCATAAACCATCCACTTTTCTGCTTTAATAAAAGGAAAATGAAAGAAATTATTCAGATGACCTACATTTAAATATTTTCTTTGTGCATTGCATTCCAGTTGACCAGTCATTAGTTTGAAATTCCCAAACCAAAGAAAAGAAAGACTAAGGAGGAGTACTTTGGGAGTGAAGTGACCACTGTATTTGGAGATTACTAGTGTCAATTATATAGTGTATGAAACAACATAATGATTTCTTTCATGAAGCATTTGTAAAGGATATTCCAATATAGTGATAAACAAAAAACATTGATCATTTAATTCATTAGAATACAGTTTGAGAGTTAGAGTCATAGTATAATATTAATTATATAAGATATAGTAGATTGATTTGTTAGGACAGTTCTGGAAAGCTTGTATTAGCTAATATAAACACATAAACCTAATATAGCCATTCTCAAACTGTCAAAACAAAACATTAGCATTAGCTTGAATTAAGCGTAGAAGTTTATATTCTCACAGTTTAGACAAATAGGAAGCACAAGATCAAGGAGTCAGCAGGTTTGGTTTCTCTGAGCCCTCTCTCCTTTGCTTGCAGACAGGCCACTTCTCACACGGGGATTACAGAGATTTTTGTTTATTTTCTGTGGGTATCCCTGGTATCTCTTTGTGTGACCAAATTTCCTTTTTTTAAGTATACTAGACATAATGAATTAGAGTCCGTATTAACAGTTCTTTTTTAATTTAATCACACTTGGATCCCTGGGCCTACCATATACAGGGCAGGTGTTTAACCTCCTGTGCTCTCTACTAAGCCTCTTTCCCCCAGATTTTTAGTTAAATGTCTCAATGACAAAGGGCAAAGGCAGAATCATAAAGTCATTAGAAACATCTAAGAATTAAGCAATGCCATTTTGGTTAAATTAATCAATCATATGAAGTCAATAAAGATTAAATGTTAATACCCACATTAGTTCTTAAATTCAAGCCATATTTAAATTATATTGTCCAAATATTTTAAATGACAATGCCGAGTTGCAATAAGAAGCAATAATACATATTTTAATTTAATAAATTGATATGCTTTATTCATTGCTAACCTCAATTGATCCTTAGTAATCCCTTCAATGAAAGAAGCTATATTCATTTCTGAACTCATAATATTTTCTCTACTATGTCATACTTTCAGACTAACCTATACACCTTTTTTTGACAAGTTTGATCTTTTACCTAGTCTTCCTGACCAGCACATCTTAAAGCCTTAGTACATTTTCTGTTGATACTCAAGTCTTTGTCACAATTCTGGCTATTTTAAGACTATCACATGTATTAGTTGCATGCTGAATATATGTAACTGCTACTAATTGTAATTTTTTTAAAATTTATAGCTTTCTGCTTATCTATATAGCCCCAACACCTAATACTATAATTGACATAATAAAGTTTTATTAAGTGTTACTAAATGATTCAAGTAATTTATGAATGAGTATAAAACAATAGATGATTACAAAGTCAGTGTTAGCCTCAAATTTATGTATCTTTAACACTTTTCCTTTTGAAACTATCAAAGGGGAATATTGTGTGGATGTAGGCTGGGGGAAGGTGAGAATGTAGCCCAAAGCATCACACATTCAAGGCATGTACTAGATCGCTGAGGCACACCCCTGACCCTCATAATTTGACCAAAATGGCATTTTGCATAATGAGATAATTTTCCATAGATGTGTCTTTTGACAGTATTCTGGAACCATTTTTTTATCTTCTAAGGAACCTTTCTAATTATGAGCTAACCTTGTATATCATACTTTATTTAAGGTTCCCAATGGGTAATCTATTTTTTCTAGTTTCAGTTCCATTTCACCAGTTTTCTTCATATATTATTTATTCTGTAGGAAGTCTAATTTGGAATTCATATTTAATCAATCAAAATGATGAAAGCTACTGCTCTATTAAACTTAAAAATTAAGATCATTGCAATTTCAAAATATATAATTATAAATTAAAATTCCAAGACTTGATAAAGTACCCTTTATTTAGAATTAATAAATACAAAATTTTGTCAGTAACAGCATTTTGGAAAGTAAAAGATGTAGGCAAGTACTTTATCAGTTAACTCTTAATAAATAAGGTACAGAATTAAACAAGAATAGTAATAATATGTATCAGGGAAGTAACCATGTCTTCTTGCTTTCTCTCTCTCTCTCTAGGAGAGAGAGAGAGAGAGAGAGAGAGAGAGAGAGAGACTTTCTGCCATAAAGGCAGGTGACAGAGGGCAGGCAGTTACTGGGGATATTAGTAGTGGGCAATGTACATTGGCGAGGGGTCAGGGAAGGGACACTGCATGACTGAAACCAAATAATGAACAACTTTTTAACTGTGAATGCAACTTAAATTACATAAAAAATAAAGAAAACTTAAGAATAAATAAATATAGTAGATACTCTCAACTGTGAAATTCATTCTAGACTATGAAACTGTGAGTATTTCACAGCAGAAAGTGACCATCAATGATGCTGTGACGACTTCTTAATTTAGATGAATGTTAAAGATCTCTTGTATTTGTGCTTTGTGGAGGAAGCATATAACAGAACTGAGGGTTTGTTATGTGAGTTTTCCTATTTCAAAAACGTCAGATTTTCTTAAATAATTTATTTAGCATGTCAGCTTTATTGAACAAAAGTCTATTGTTTTATTGTCCTAAGGTTCTACAAGGGCTTGTTTTACATTAGTTTCATTTGCCTTCAGAATTCCAAACACTTTTTAAAGGAGATAATAATCATAGAAAACATGTTAGACAGAAGCACACAGTACAGAGGTGAATAAGAGGCCATACAAATGACTTCTGAAAAACAAATAGCAGAAGTAAAATGCAAAAAACAAGCCAATGTTTTACAAATTGTCTTTTAATGCAGACAATACAATTTTATTCTAAAACGTGCTATTTGTTACTCTGCTTATTTGGGAAGATCAAATCACCAAATGGTGGGCATAAATCATGGCATACACATTATTATAATTTAAAGTCTAGTCTAGTTTGTTCTTCAATAAACAAGCAAAAAAGCTTGTAAGATTCCCTAAACAGTTGCTTCCTTATACTGAACATGAAAATGATTTCTGAAGCGTTTCCTTGAGCTACTTAAATTACAGTTTCATTTTCACTCCAACACTTTCCAAGCAAGTTTGTAGGGTCAATATCAAAGAAAAATATCTTCAGAACAAGCAAACAAACGTGAATGTAATGGGTAAGAAGGGGATGGCTTGGATATGAGTGAGGATAGATTTCTATTTTAAACTTTTCTCTATTCCCTCCTAGATTTGGTACATATTATGTTTACAAGTTTAATGAAATCCAACATTTTACTATAGTCACTGAGGGTAATGAAGCACCCTGTCCTGGGATATAAATGAGGAAAATTGACTAAATTGTTTTAATTAAATTATAGTAAAATATGCTAAAATTGATTCATGAGGAGGGGGAAGATGCCATTTGGTTAGAACAAATAATTTATTTTATTAATTACTACAAGGGATAATAGATTATTACTATGTATGGCAAAAGGTAAAGTGGGTATTCTTTGTATATAATTCAAGGATTATTTTCTAAATATCCTTTTAAATGATCTAAGACAGTTCAATGGAAAATCTCTTTTGGAACACACCTTGGAAAAACATTTTTTTTTCATTGTAGTAACAGGAAAATTACAAAGTTATTAAAGATTGGGTTTCAAGCATACAATGTTTGAATGTCAGTTCCTTTATCAGTATAAATTGCCATCACCAATATCCTGCCCCCCAACTCTCCCACCCACCAGTCTATATCTACGAGAGGTACTTTCATATAACTTCTGACAGTGTAGTTTACAGTACTATTGCTTTCAGGATTTCATGAATAAAAATTTGTCAATGTTTAGCTATCACGTATAGTGCTCAAGAAACACAGGGGGTACAAATCCAAAAACCATTGGATTTTTTTAATAATTTTTGACTCCTTAAAGTATATTCCAAGTTCTGAGTTAAAAGGGGTCTCTATTCCTGTTTTTTTTAATTTTTTATTTCTACAACTACAAAGATATACAATTAAAAAGTTCATATTTGGGTTTTGTTCATACAGTGTTCCAGCACCCATCCTTCCACCAGTACCCATATCCCACCACCAACGTCCCCAGTTCCCTCCCACTCCCCCCAGCCCTCCTCCATGGCAGGTTCTTTATTTCTTTCCCTTTCTCTCTCTTTCTCTTTTCCTTCCCTTCCAGACTATGGATTACAGAACATACAAAAAGGGTTGTCATGTGTATCTTTTGCCTCTATTTAATGCTCGGTTCTAGGTTGGCTTTAGTACCCTCGACAATTATTAGCACACTTCCATTTTAAGTCTTACCTAGCCTCTGACTCCCACACATTTGTGATAATTTCCACCTTCGACAAGACCTCCTGATATATGATTCACTTGACCTTGGATATTGGTATCATAATATATACATACATATTTATGTTATGCAAATAAATGCAGTCATTCTGTATCTGTCTCTCTCCTTCTGGCTAATTTCATTCAACATAATCTTCTCCATGTCCATCCATTTTTAGGCAAATTTTATAACTTCGTTTTTCCTAACAGCTGCATAATATTCCATTGTGTAGATGTACCAAAGCTTCTTTATCCAGTCATCGATTTTCGGGCACTCTGGTTGCTTCCAGATTCTGGCTATTGTGAATAATGCTGCTATGAACATAAAAGTAGGGTTGGTGTTTCCGCTGCGTATTTTTGGTTTCCCAGAGTAGATTACCAGGAGTGGTATAGCTGGGTCAAATGGGAGTTCAATTTCTAGTCTTTGGAGGAATTTCCATATTGTTTTCCAGAAGGCTGTACCAGCCGGCATTCCCACCAACAATGGATGAGTGCCCCCCCTTTTCCCCACATCCAAGCCAGCACTTGCTGTTCTTGCTCTTTTTTTTTTTTTGTTCCACCCCCCCCCCCCCCCCCAGCCCCCCCCCCCGCCCCCCCCCCCCCCCCCCCCCCCCTGGCCGTGTTCTTTATTTCTTTCCCCTTCTCTCTCTCTTTCTCTTTTCCTTCCCTTCCAGCTATGGTTACAGTAAAGGTTGTCATGTGTTCCCTTTCCCCTCTTTTTTTGCCGAGTTCGGGTGGCAAGCACCCCCGACGGCATGATTAGCACACTGTTCCCTTTTTTTCCCTCCCACTAACCTCTGACTCCCCCTTTGGGTCATTTCCACTTTGATTCCCTGGATAATTTTATCTAAGTGATATAATAATTATAATATGGTCAACTCTTTTCTCCTCCCCCCCCCCCACTTTCATCTTATTCCCCCTCCCTGTCATTTTTTTTTTTTTATTTTTTTTTTCAGTGTGTATGTAGATGTTCTTTCTCAATCACATTTATGGACGCTTTTTTTTGGTTTCCGTAGTTGGTTCTTCCGGGAGGGTTCGTTGTTCTTGCTCTTTTGAATATGTGCCAGTCTCTGTGGTGTAAAGTGGTATCTCATTGTTGTTTTGATTTGCATCTCTCTGATGATTAGTGATGATGAGCATTTTTCCATATGTTTTTTGGCCATTCGAATTTCTTCCTTGCTGAAATTTCTGTTCATTTCTTCTCCCCATTTTTTGATGGGGTTGTTTGTTTTCTACTTGTAAAGTTCTACCAGTGCCTGATATATCCTGGATATTAACCCCTTATCAGATGGGTATTGGGTGAATATTCTTTTCCATTCTGTGGACTGCTTTTGTATCTTAGTCACTGTTTTTTTTTTGAGGTGCAGAAGCTTTTTAGTTTCATGTAGTCCCATATGTTTATCTTTTCTTCTAGTTGCTTTGTTAGTGATGTTTCACCTTTGAAGATGCCTTTAGCTTCAATGTCGTGGAGGGTTTTTCCTATATTTTCTTCAATGTACTTTATGGATTCAAGTCTGATATTGAGATCTTTAATCCATTTCTATCTGATTTTTGTGCATGGTTTTAGACACAGGTCCAAATTCATTTTTTTTTGCATTGCGCTGCGATGGCTGAAACAAGAAGACCTGCAATACCTGAATAAGCCTCATCACCATCGAGGAAATTGAAACTGTAATTAAAAGTCTGCCCAAACACAAAAGCCCAGGTCCAGATGGATTCACTAGTGAACTCTAACAAACCTTTAAGGAGGACCTACTGCCAGTCCTTTTCAAGCTCTTCCAGGAAATAGAAGAAACAGAAACACTCCCAAACAGCTTCTACGAGGCACATATCACCCTGATACCCAAAGCAGGGAGAGACAACACAAAGAAAGAAATCTACAGACCAATATCCCTGATGAACACGGATGCTAAGATCTATTCCTGTTTTTAAGAAGAACTTCCATTGCTTGCCAGAAAGACTTGACCAGTTAAGATTCCCAACCAGCAGTTAATAAGAGCTCCATTTACTCACAGGCATGCCAACCCTGGTAGTATTATTTTTCTTTTTACATGTGCCATATCTGTTGCAAAGATATATCTCTTTGTTTTAGTTCACATTTCCCTAATGATTAATGATGTAGCACAGTTTTTCGTGTGCCTTTTGGCCATTTATAAGTCTTCCTTGAGGAAGTTTTTGTCCATCTCTTCACCCCATTGTTTGATGGGGTTGCATAATTTTAGTATCATTAAGTCAATGCTCTAATGATTTTGGATATTAACCCTTTAACTGATAAGTAGTGGGCAAATAATTTTTCCCACTCCATGAGGTGTCTTTGTATTTTGATCAACTACTTTGAGATGCAGATGCATCCTCATTTAATGTAGTTCTGATTATCTTTAATTCTGTTTGCTTGGTTATTTGTCTTGGCTCTTTAATGATGCCATGCGCTTATATGTCACGAAGAGTATTGTCTATGTTTTATTCAATGTAACCTATGGATTCAGTTCTGATATTAAGTATTAATTTTTATTTGATTTTTGTTCACAGGTTCCAAAGGGGTTTGAGTTCATTTTTATGCATGTGACCAACCATTTTTTTCCCAATACCACTTGTTGAATAGATTTTCTTTTCTCTACTTATGTACTTTGCTCCCTTATTAAAGATTAACTGCCCTTATACCGAGGATCTGCCTCTGGATTCTTAGTTCTATTGCATTGAACTAAGAGTCTTTTCTATTCCTGTGACTTAATGATTTAAATTTCTACACCATTGTAG
Source organism: Cryptotis parvus (assembly GCA_021461705.1). Taxonomy (NCBI): domain Eukaryota; kingdom Metazoa; phylum Chordata; class Mammalia; order Eulipotyphla; family Soricidae; genus Cryptotis; species Cryptotis parvus. The sequence goes on from JAJIBD010026277.1 coordinate 63,684, forward strand.
TACACTTTGAAGTTGGGGACAATAATACCTCCCACTTCTTTTTAACCTTATGATTGCTTTGTCTATTGGGGGGGTTGTTATTTCATGTGAACTTCAGCAGCATTTGATCTCTATCTCTAAGAATGTCATGGGTATTTTTATAGGGATAGCATTGAATCTGTATAATGCTATGTATAGCATTGTCATATTGAAGATGTTAATCCTCTGATTCATAAATAAGGAATATGTTTCCATTTCCTGTGTCCTCTTTTATTTATTTCAGTATGTTTTATTGTGTTCTTTGTATAGGTCTTTCACCTCTTTTGTTAAGCTGATTCCTAATGTACTTGATATTCTGAGACACAATTGTGGAAGGATTGAATAAAAAGTCTTTTATTTCCTTATTTGCATAGAAAAAAGACACTGACTTTTGCATGCTAATATTGTAGCCTGCCAATTTATGAATATATTATTTCTAGGCGCTTTTGTAGAGTCTATAGGTCTTTCAACAAGCAGTATAATGTCTGTTGAGTTCACAGGGTCCCCAAAGATTTTGAGGTTTGTCGGGGTCCCCAGACCAATGAGCAAAGGAGCACTGGACCAAAAGCTCATTGTTCATCAGTGGATATTTAATTCAAGTCAAGTCTGATAGTTATAGAAGCATCATCAAGGGTTGGAAGTGGAGATTAAAGAAGGGTCATAGAAATTTAATCCTGAAGCAATGAGCAGATGTACAAACCCCTTCCTCCTCGGATGGCATCCTATTCTGAAGCTATAAATCCTCCCCAGGACAAGGGCAGAATTCCATCTCAGGACATATTGTTTTCTCCTCTCCTTTACAAGTAATCCATACAACCATATTATGTTTACTTTTTTAATGTTTTAGTCATTTTTGTATAAACACAGTAAGAGAGATAGACTTTTACCTTCACTCTGTATTAAGCTTAAAATGGTCTAATAGTAAAGAGTGGCTTTTCCTGGGAACATCTCATTATATATTCCAGACTGCAATCCTCAGGCGAGGTTAATTTTCCCCTAACTCCAACAAGGTCTTAAATCAGGTGCTTATCTTTGGGTCATGACAGAGTTTGATCCATGACCGTACTCTTAACTTACTATACTTCTTATGGCACTGGGCCTGTCCTATGTTGAGGCCAGAGTAGCTTACTCCAGCTTGCCCAGGGTGGAGACATGGTCCTCAATGGGACCCTTCTTTTAGGGTATAAGGATCTAAAATCAATCTAAGGGCAATTGAGGTTTAAGTCAGGTAAATGCGGGTAGAGGTGGGAGAAGTGGGGATCCCGGAGCCGGGGATCCCCAGGAGAGACCCTCTCCCACTCGGCCGCCTCCAGTGTCTGACCCGTTTGGGTGATCTCGGACTGTCCAGTGTCTGGAGCGCCGCGCCATGGAGCCCAGGGTCCCGGCAGCCCCCAGGACAGCCCTGACTGCAGCCGAGGGCCCCTGAGACCACCACGTGGGTCCGAGCCCTCAGCCCGCCCGGAGTGTCCCCGTGTCCGGCCTTGGTCGTGAGGGGAGGGTTGTATTTTGCAGGAAAGGGGGTCAGCCCTGACTCTGCCGCGTGGTCCCGGGTTTCTGCGGCTCCTGCAGAAAATAATTCCTGGGCCCGGAGAGGGGGTGCAGCAGCCTCGGGGTTTGCCTTGTTGGGTCCCGGTGGTTCCGTGCTGCCTGGGCCGCAGGGAGTGATTCCTGGGTGCAGAGCCAGGAGCATCCCCGAGCCCTGCTGTGTGCTGTCCCCAAATAGAACAAGGGATTCCTGGCGTGGAGCAGCTGGAGTTTGCCTTGCACGCGGCTTACCCGGGTCCACACCCAGCAGGTTCAGTACCTGTATCCCATAAGGTCCCCTGGGCACCACCAGGAGTGATTCCTGGGTGCAGAGCCAGGAGTAACCCCAAGCACCCCCAGGCGTGACGAAAAGCTAAAAGAAAAAGAATCCCACAAGGACAGAAGTAGTGAAATAAAGTAGTTTTATGGGTGTGTGAGAGGGAGGGAGGGTAACAGTTTCCCTGGAGGCTGTGGGTTCTCCTGAGGAGAGCGAGCGCCAATGCTGTCCTCAAGCTTTAGTCACCAGGAGGGAGGAAACAGGAAAGCAGGTGTGAGAAGACCAGCAGAAGAGCAGGTTTGCTCCTAGTCTGAAGTGCTGTGGTGTTTTCCAACGTGACGGGTGAGGGGCCGCTGAAACGCTCAACAAGGGAGTAGTAGCCTTGTTTGCATTATGGGAGTTTTCTGTTGTTCACTTAAAATGAATATTCAGGCACATGGTGAAATTATTTTTTAAATACTGTGATAGAATATATAAAATATATTGTGATAGAGTATATAAAAGACTGAGTTCAAATCTCCACCCAGCAGAAGAGCTGATCACAACCCGGCCGCTTGCGCCACATGGTTCATCAATAAATGCTGGAGATCAGAGGTGACTACAAGAGTATCGCACCCGCACGGCAGAGCCTGGCAAGCTACACTGGCAAGCTGCCCGTGTCGTATATGACATGCCAAATGCCAGTAACAATTATAGACCTCATTCCCATGACCTGATGGAATGGTCTGAGGCTCTTTATGTTTCTGGAGCAAGCAAATGCCCTTGGGCTCTACTAGCATGTGACAGGACATATGGACATGTTACTGGTGCCCACTCCAGCAAATCCATGATGAATTGGAAGACAAGTGATACAAGTGAAATAAGATGGATGCTCAGGAGTAAATATTTCAGAGTCAATTAACTCCTATGTTACAAAAGCATACCATTAACTGTCTTCCCTGTGTCTAAAAGAAAAAGCAACATTTCACTTACAATACAAAACCTCAGGTCATTTGAAGGCAAACTGGAAAACACTGCAACTAAGTAGAAGAGAGAGGCCTGTGATCAACTGGTAGGAAAATAAGAGCACAAAGGAGAGAGATAAAAATTAAATGCAGGGGATTTAATGCTATCCCACCTGGGCATTGTGTGCCCAGGTGGGATAGCATTGCCCCCATTGCACTGGAAGGGGAGCAATTAAAATAACCTAAGCTCATGAGAAGGGGAAATGACAACTCCATTGTTAAATCTGAAATGCTTCCAACTGTAATGTAACATCGTCATTTGTAAACAGAGAGGACTTGGTTTCTTTTTCCTATCTATATGCCTTACTACCACTTTCTTGCCCAATTGCTATGCTAAAGACTTCAAATGCTACATTGAATATCTGTGGTAACAATGACTTCCTTCTCTGTGCCTGCTATTAAAGACTTTGAGTTTTTCATCATTTAGTATTACATTTTTTGTATGGAGTTGTGGTAAGTCCTTTAATATTATCATATGATTTTTTATTCTTCCTGGTATTAATATTATTAATAATGTTGGCTAACTATATTACACGATAATTGCATTCCAGGCATGAAATATTACTCGGTTCATGATGCATGAGTTCTTTGAAGTATTGTTGGAATCAATTTGCTAGTATTTTGTTAAGGATCTTTGCGGCTATGTTCACAACTGTTATCAGTCTGTATTTTCCATTTTTGTGCTGCCTGTCTGCCTTTAGTATAAGAGTAATGCTTGCTTTCTAAAAACATTTTGGGTGTGTTATTTAAATTTACTGGAGGAGACGGTAAAGAATGGTTTGGAAGCATTCAGCAGTGATTTCAGCTTGGCCTGAACTTTTGTTTTTGGAGAAACTTTTGATGACTATTTTGATTCCTTTGATAGTAATTGGGTTGTTGAGGTATTTCTTATCTCTTCCTTCAACTTTCAGAGGTTTTACAAATCAAAAAAACATTATACATTTCTTCCAGATTCTCTTGCTTTGTGGCATTATGATTTTAAAAGTAATCCTTGATGATCTTTTGAGTTTCTCTGGTATCTTTTGTAACATGCCACTTTAGTATCTAAAGTAGCATATTAGGATTTTCTCCACTTCTTTTCTGTGAGTCTTGCTAGTGGTTAATCAATTTTGTTTGATCTTTTTGATAAAAAAAATGCTTTTGGGTTCATTAATCTTTTTAGAAGTTTTGGATTCCAATTAATAAATTTCTGCTCTAAGCTTTATTGTTTTCTTCCTTCGTCATCCTTTGGATGATTTAGTTGGCTCTTTTCTAGTATGCTAAGCTGTACAATTAGATAAATTATGTACAGTTAGATCAATTCTTTCTTCCTAATTTATGCTAACATTTTGTTTACATCAAACTTTTGCTGTGTCTCATCTGTTCCTATAGCTTGTATCATCATTCTTGTTTGTTTCTGTGAATCTTGATTTCCTTTCTTTATTCCTCTATTTATTATCTACTGGTTATTCCTTAGTGTTGCAGCTCTAAGAGCCTCTACATCTGCTCTGAATTGCCTCCTGCAAATCACTTAGTAGATAAGGGGGTAGTCTAAATGTGGCAGTTTATCTGACCATGTATTCTGTACTAGCTGGTATAAATATTCTCTCATGCTACCACAATCATCGTGGGACTAGCTAGATCTTACCAGCATATTTGCCTGGCCACGTTGGATCTCTAAGTAATTAGACCAGAGAGAAATGCTGTTTGCCTCCAAGCAAGCAAGCATGACTCCCTGATAACTCAAAGGCAACTAAAATACAAAACTACCGTGAAGTAGACAAGACTTGTGAAGGCTTGGAGAAATATTTAACTGGTATTAGTGTTAGTCTTTGGTACAGAGGCATGCCATCTCAGAATCCCCCTTCTCTACCCTATAAAGACTTTTCCAGGCAGATCTTGGCTCAAGACATTAGCATATAAAAAGACATCAGGTGAGGTGCTGGGAGAAATTACATGAGGGCATTTAACTCCCAGCCAGGGGAAGTTACATTTAGCTTAGAGCTCCTCCCAGCTCTGCTAGGAGGCTTTGAATTAGCTCTGGGTTCTTGTAAACAGCCAGAAGGCCTCCTGAAGTTGCTACATTTCTATAGAGCTATTTTCCTGTTTTCATCTCTAGATAGCCCAGCCCAGACTGGGCTGGACTGGGGAGTTTGGGCAGACTTCTAGCTATAAAATAAGCTGCAAGAAGAAAGAAACTCTTTTTTTTCCCCTTTTTGCCATTTTGGCTTCCCTTGGCGTTTTGTTTCTCCATCCCTCTCCATTCTCTGTTGGGCCTCAACAAGTGGTGGCAGCCATCTTGTCCTACACCTGGCTGGGGCCTAGCTGGGAAACCCAGAGTCCAGAGGTTTTCCCTGCTCTTGGATTGTATATTGGAACCTGTGATAGTAAAGTCCTTTTAAAACTGCATCAGATTCCTGAGTCTTCATCCATTCCCTGCTGGCTTCGGAGGTAGAAGGGAACTCCCTTCCCGGCACTGTCAGGGACCCCAGTGGCGTCCCCGACACCTTAGTAAATTGTTTAATTGTTAAATGTGTAAAGATTTTACTTGTTTCTACTTGTGTTTAATTTTCATTCTCAACACAGTAACATTTCACAGAGCCTCTTAATATGATTGTTGTCTTCTTGATTTTATGGAGATACATCTTGAATTAGCTCTGCGTCCTTTACACAATGTATATTTTGAGAATATCCTGAAAAATTTACACAACATATATCTTGAGAATGTCCTGAAAAATTTCAGGACACTGAAGAAGAATTTACATTTAAACTTTTGGGGGTGCAATTCTCAGCATATCTGCCAAGCCCATTTCTTCCATTTCTTCCTTGAAGCCTGTGCCTCCTTGTTGAGTTTTACTTAGTAGCTCTATGAAGAGGTGATAAAGCAGTGTTGAAACTTCCCACTACTATTGTGCAAGTGTCTCTTTCTTTCTTCAGGTCTGTTAGTAGTCATTTTAGTCATTAAATTAACCCATCTTTTGGCCAATCAAGTTCAAAAGTTCATCTTTTGAACTTTTGTGTATGACTTCTTCCAAATGTACATATTCTTTGATCTTTCACCATCTATGTCTTTTATGAATTTCTTTAACTTGAAGTCTATGCAGTTTAATATGAGAATGGATATCCCAGCCTTTTAAAGATATTTTTTCTTCAAATTCTGTTTTTTTAACCTTTGACTTTTGGGCCTATGTGTTTTCCATTATTCAAATATAATTCTTGTAGTGAGCAGAATGTTTTATTTCATTTTCATCCATCCTGCAGCTCTGTGTCTCTGGAACATTTAGAAAAGACAACATCTAACACACATAACTTCTACAGAATTATGGCAAGGAACTCCTACATGTCAATGATTTTGTTCAATGCTAGTGTGAAATCCTACTTTTATGGGAAGTAAAGTTACAAGTTAATGAAAACAAGTAGTAGATTTTTGGTAAACATAAATACAAGAAACCTTTGAAGACAGAGACAATGTAACTTCATTTATTTTTGTAATTTTTTGACCAATCATAAAATATAAGTTCAAATAAGTTGGGGCTAAAAGAGGAAGTAAATTTTTCTTATGGAAAATTACAAATTCACAGAGAACATATAGAAGGTGTAACTATATACTAAAATATTATTAGCAATTGTCTACAATTTTTCAATGAAAAGTAGTAATGAATGAAATGTTTGCTCTATATGTATAGGACTAAAGACACAGTAAAATTAATTCAGTTCAACTAAGCAATTTATTGGCATATATAAAAAAGAGCCAGATACAGCTAGACCTAAAATAAAAGAAAGGAAAGGAACCTAAAATTAAAGATTAAGTGAATACGCTAAAACTTTAGTTTACATTATTTGTGAATCTTTGTATGAATCATGATAAATGGCAATATATGAAATTCTGGAGAATTTTCACCTAAAATACTACCTGTCACTTGATTTCCCATTGTTCATCGATTTGCTCCAGCCGGCACCAGTAACATCTCCATTTACTGAGGAGGTCCATTATTGTTATTGTTTTTTGGCATGTCATATACACCACGGGTAGCTTGACAGGCTCTGTTATGGCTCTGGGTTCATCCTAGGGATACCAGTCTTTTTCTATGTCATACCATCAACCATTCAGGGTCCACCGGGAAAGAGCCCTGAGTGTAGACAAGCCTGTCTCCTGTCTGCCAACTGCCTATGGAGCTGGGCACTGCAGCCACACCTGCAACACCTCGAGGGGCAGTGATACTACAGAGATACGGAATATTCTATGGAGAGATTAAAAAAAGGAGTAAAAGTTGAGATAGACAATTTCCAATAATAAAAGAGTATGGGTGGTGCCAAGAAAGGTGATAGCTAAAGTGGGCTGTGCTTTCCCATAGGCAAGTTCTTGGCTTGTATTTATTAAATCTCGGTCATTTATTACTCCATCAATGAGAACAAGAAACAATAATTAATGTAGGACGACCAATAGTTTATATCATCCGAAGTGCCCCATAATTTTATATACAAACTTAATTAATCTACTTCAAGTTAGTCACCTTGATGGTGTGTGCGGAGTGAGATATTGATAGAAACCTTTATTCAGTTTTCTGAATCAAATCAAAGAAATAGAAGGATAAGCAATAATGGAAAATAAATAGAAGTTTTGAGTAGATAAAGTATGAAATATCAAAAGATACTTCTATGCAGATAATCTTTAAAATTGCTCTAGGAAACAACCTTCTAGGATTGTGGAATTTGCATAGATTATTTTCTTAGATTTTGTTTCTTTTTTCTTTGAAATATTTTCTACTATCAAAACTTCCTCTTTTGAGGGGCCGGAACAATATCCAGTGAATAGGGTGTTGGCCTTGCACATGGCTGGCCCAGGTTCGATTCTTGGCATCCCATATGGTTCCAACTAAAAAGCTAGGAGAAATAGGAATTAACAGGAATTAATTAATAGGAAGTGCAGAGGCAGGATTAACCCCCTGAGCATTGCTGGTATGACTCAAAAAGCAAAGAAGAGAGAGAGAGAGAGAGAGAGAGAGAGAGAACTTCCATATGGGTATCTTATTTATTTATTTATTTATTTACTTGCTTATTTATTTATTTGTGGATTGAGTTTGGGGGCTACACCAGCTGTGTTCAGGGATTGTTCCTTAATTTCAGTGATTATTGCTGATGGTTTTTATGGGATTACATCTGGTGCTGAGGATTGAAGCCATGTTGGCCATGTGCAAGGCAAATACATTCGCCACTATAGTATCTCCCCAACCAGGGCTTCATTTTTTCCCCCTCACGATTCTTTCAGTCATGTTTTTGAAATTTTATAACAACATGCTAAAATAATCCCTAATCTTTTATTGTCAATAAATTAAGAGTTCTAGAAACATCAATAGACGCAGACTCAACTTTATATGAAAAATAGTTCTTGAAGATATAATATTCTAAAGAAACATTTAAATTATGCCCAGCATTCATTATAACAACAAAGATGGGTCAGTCCTGTCATAATAGCAGTTTAGAAATGAATTTCAGGAAATGGATTAAAGATCTCAATATCAGACTTGAATCCATAAAGTACATTGAAGAAAATATAGGAAAAACCCTCCACGACATTGAAGCTAAAGGCATCTTCAAAGATGAAACATCACTAACAAAGCAACTAGAAGAAAAGATAAACATATGGGACTACATGAAACTAAAAAAGCTTCTGCACCTCAAAAGAAACAGTGACTAAGATACAAAAGCAGTCCACAGAATGGGAAAGAATATTCACCCAATACCCATCTGATAAGGGGTTAATATCCAGGATATATCAGGCACTGGTAGAACTTTACAAGAAGAAAACAAACAACCCCATCAAAAAAATGGGGAGAAGAAATGAACAGAAACTTCAGCAAGGAAGAAATTCGAATGGCCAAAAAAAAATATGAAAAAATGCTCATCATCACTAATCATCAGAGAGATGCAAATCAAAACAACAATGAGATACCACTTTACACCACAGAGACTGGCACATATTCAAAAGAACAAGAACAACAAGTGCTGGCGTGGGTGTGGGGAGGCCCACCCCACCCAGTTATTTAAAAAAAAAAAAATGAAAATATGAAACTCACATCACTATCACAGGATGCAAAACAAAGTACCACACACCACAGAGACCACATATTCAAAAGACAGAACAACAACCATGTGGGGAAAAGGGGACACTCATCCATTGTTGGTGGGAATGCCGGCTGGTACAGCCTTTCTGGAAAACAATATGGACTTTCCTCCAAAGACTAGAAATTGAACTCCCATTTGACCCAGCCATACCACTCCTGGGAATCTACTCTGGGAAGCCAAAAATACGCAGCGGAAACACCATCCCTACTTTTATGTTCATAGCAGCATTATTCACAATAGCCAGAATCTGGACGCAACCAGAGTGCCCGAAAATCGATGACTGGATAAAAAAGCTTTGGTACATCTACACAATGGAATACTACACAGCGGTTAGGAAAAATAAAGTTATAAAATTTGCCTACAAATGGATGGACATGGAGAAGATTATGTTGAGCGAAATTAGCCAGAAGGAGAGAGACAGATACAGAATGACTGCATTTATCTGCATAACATAAATATATAGGTACATATTATGATACCAATATCCAAGGTCAAGTGAAACATATATCAGGAGGTCCTGTCAAAGGTGGAAATTATCACAAACGTGTGGGATTCAGAGGCTAGGTAAGACAGAAATGGAACAGTGTGCTAACAATTGTTGAGGGTACTAATGCCAACCTAGAACTGAGCATTAAATAGAGGCAAAAAGATACACATGACAACCCTTTAATGTATGTTCTGTAATCCATGGTCTGGAGGGGAAGGAAAAGAGAAAGAGAGAGAAATGGAAAGAAATCAAGAACCTGCCATGGAGCAGGGCTGGGGGAGGGGGAGGGAACCGGGGACGTTGGTGGTGGGAGATGGGCACTGGTGGCGGGATGGGTGCTGCAACACTGTTTGACAAAACCCAAATATGAACTTTTTAATTGTATATCTTTGTAATTTTAAAAATAAAAAATTAAAAACAAAAAACAAAAAAAAAACTAAGATGTAATATCTGAAATAAATTAATATAGATAAAATATCATCAGTGATGTTTTTCATAAAAAAAAATTAAAAATAAATGTCAAGCAGTCTTAAAAAAAAACGAGACAAAATTTTATTTGCTAATTGAAGTAAATGTTACTCTAGAATTTTATTAACAAGTACAAAGACTTTTATTTTGAGCAATTGCAGTGCCACTGAAATAAATGTAAAATAAATCCAATGTTACACTACTATTTTGTTGGGTAGGACATTGTCTTATTGCTGCTGCTTTAATTTGTTCTATCTCACTGAGTCTAAAAGTCTACAACTAGCTGTCTACAAACAATAGATAGAATACAATAAGGAATAAAAATCATGCTTTTATAATTTTTGCTAATTACATAAATTAAATTTATCAATTTTTGACATAAATTTTTGACTAATAAAGCTGGTAACTTATGGAAATTTACCTAAATTTTTCTCCTGATTTTTCCCATGACAAAAACTGATAAGAGGTTTATCTTTCTGACATCTTCTCAAACATATCTCTAGTGGTGGAAGCAATGTATTGTAGCTATTACATCTTATTTGACCTGTGGCATTTGACCTGATCATTAATTTATCAACAAAATTCCATTCTGTCTACTAGGACCCCATGCTTCTCATCTCACTGTCATCTACCAGTATCCCCACTCACATTCTCTCTCCTTTTATCCTAGTCTTTCCAGATTCCTCTGACCTCCTAACATCAAAGTGTGCTCAGGATGAAAACTTAGTCATTTGTCTTTATCTTTCTATGCTTATACCTTTGGTTATTCAAATCTCAGAAGTTTTAAATGCCATTTGTATTGCTAAGACTTTCAAATTGAGGCTGGTAGTTAATGTTTTTCCTCACACTGAATTTTCACATTTACAAGTTTCCTCTTCAGCACTTTTGCCTGTCTATCAATTGTTCCTCTTAAATGCAACTTGTCACAAACCATATTTCTTGTTACCTTTCCCCAGTGTTCCCCTGTATTCATTTCCATCTATTTAATCCTGTGGCACAGTATCTCTCTTTTGCTCAGAAAGGGCCGCTGGAATCAGTTTTGGGTCTTCTATCCTTCTAAATTCTGAATACAATTTCCCATACAAATATATTTTATTGATTCCATTTTAAAACTAGGAGCAAGACTATTTTCTTACCTATTCTGAATCCTACTGTTAAACTATCCATTTCCAAATTGCTGCCATGCTTCACCAGGATTAACTCAGTAGTCTTTGAATTGAATTTTCTCCTTCAAATTTTAGTGACAGCTTCTTCAACATACCAAAATATGTTCCCCAAACCAGTGGTCGGAGAGAATTTTGAAGCCTAGTTCTTGATATGAGTGTCTTGTATACGAAGTGTTTTGGATCTTACCTAGGGCAACATAACACTACAAAATTGAGACAAGAAATTAGGTCAGAGAAGGAATGGAGTTAGATACAAATTGAGAGGCCCTGAAGACCTTCATTGGGTGCTTGGGATTTTACTATAGGAGGAAACAAAATAGGGAATTTTTAAAGTTTTTTGATTAGATAATAAATTTTATATTATATGGTAATACTGGAGAGTGCAGAGCCAGGAGTAACCCCTGAGCATTGCCGGGTGTGACCCAAAAAAGAAAAAAAAGGGGAAATGGGTTGATGCAATAATCACTGAACTTTAGATCAATGGATGCATGTCTTCATGTTTTCTATTTAATTCATAGTACTTGAGAGATTGGTATGCAGTAAATGAAAAGCTAGTATTAAAAAGTGAAATTGTTGAAAGATCATCTCCATAAATATACAAATAGCATCTTCCAATAAACTAAAGTGGCAAAGTTGGTCAAAGAAGCAGTATGAATGAATATAGGATTGTTATTTAACTTTTACTGGGACAAGAAGAAATAGTCATATCTCACTTTTATGTGTATAAATATAAAAACTAATTACTAAGTAGTTGTCACTCATGCAGATAACTAAATGCTTAGAAAAATATCAACAGATAATCTCTTATTTTTTGGTTAAATGATAGTCAAAATCTATCCAGAAGATGTGGAATGAGCATTAGGATAATACAAAACAGCATGAATAAAAGTAGTAAATCATCCAAATGCAAAGATATTCCAAGGAAACCAGGAAAAGACACAAATTTAATTTAAGACAAAAACAATGCTTGGAGAAATTCCTGTTCAACTCAGGAAGTTCTAAAAGTTAAAATTTGAGCTCTCTGCAATTCACATCCTTTCTCTCATATTAAAAATTACCCTCAGATTCATATTAACTTACTCCTCTTGGAGAAGACTCATTGATAGAATGATATGTAGAGAAGCATGTGTCATTTCTATAGCTTGATTTCAGTCAAAATGGAAATAATTGTACTTATTTGTCTAACACTCTCCCTAATACCTTACCATATGAGATACTATGTGCAATTTAATAGCATGAATAGAGCTTTTAAATTTTTGTAAATTGTTAAAAAATTTATTTATTTTGTTTCCAGTAAGACTACACATAAATATACTACAAAATAAATAATCAAAGGGTGGGGGATAGGCGAGCAGAGTGATAGTATATAGGGTATGGTGTTTGCCTTACACTTAGCAGACCCAGGTTTTATCCCTGTATTCCCATGAGAGATGACCAGGAAGTACCACTGAATACTGCCAGTTTGGCCTAAAAACAAAAAGCAAAATGAAAAAAAGAATAAAGTAAAAAGAAAGGACAATTTTCTGGATTTCTCATCCATCTTATATGCTATCTGGTGGATTTTGCTCTACTATCTAGACTCCTTTACTTTTTCCCTTGAATTTTGAGTAACAGACACACACTAAGTATAGTTTTCTTTACCTTAATTATGCTTGAGAACTCTGACTTATATAGGTATGGAGATTAATGGTTTTGATCAAATTTAGAAACATTTTAGCTAATATTCCTTAAAATAATTTAGTCCCACTATATTAATTCATTTCTGAAACTCAAATTACAGATATATTTGAACTCGCAAAGCTTACCTATCAGGTCAATGTGATATTATAGTCTTGTGTAGTTAATGCTGGTTTGAATTCTCTGCAGCTGAGTAGGTCCCATAAGCACCAGCAGAGGGATGATCCTGGATCCCACATGGTGCAGTTCCCAAACAAGCAAACAAAACCAAAATGAAACAAAACAATAAAACCAAGCATGCAAAGCACTGAGGTCTAATTTTTGTCCATTATCTCCACCTCTTTTGTTTTAAATTTATGCTATTTCTTTTCTTTAAAGTTATTGAAGACAACATCTTTTAGGACTACATTAATTATGCTTTTAATATCACTCAGTTTACATATGCAACAACAGATGTTACATTTTTAGATGTCTGATTATATTCTACTTCTTTTGTTTAAAAATATCTCCTGACATGACCCTCTAAGTTTTTGCATTACATGATACTTAGTTTAGCATATTTCTGAGAATTATTTAAAGTTTCTTATTAAAAAATGTCAACACCTGGGTTATCTATCAATCTATTTCTGCTGATATTTTCCAATTTCTTTGCACGTTCCATATATTTAAAAGTTGGTGCTGAATTAATTTGCCAATAATACCCATTGTGTCTTATTTCTGCTGCTCTTGCTCTTGTGTGATAGTTTCCCACTAAGTACAGGATAAACTTAGTGCCTTGCTATTAACCAGCAGCTTTTATGAAGGTGGCAAGATTGCAGTCTCACGATCAGGTTACAAAGAGTCACCAATAAAATCAGGTCCATTTTATTGTAATAATTTTAACTAAACTAATAATCTCAGGAGATGCATTATATTCTAAAGATTTTTATACCATTGTTATGTAAATTTTTAGTTTACCTCTTAAGATTTTTTTTCTCCAAGGGAAATAATTCATTACTACTTCATATTCATCTGAAAAGTCATTAATAGATAAAGTTATTTTCTTCTTGAATTTTTCCATTTTTTATTAAGACACTGTGATTTACACAGTTATGGATAGTTTCCTTTTAGGTATTCTATGTTTCAACACCAATCCCACTACCAATGGCAACTGCCCTACACCAGTGACCCCAAGATCCTTTCTTTCTTCCCCTCATGTCCCCTACTCTACCTCCCAACCTGCTTCCTGACAAGCACATTTAAGTTTTTATTACTATGGTTTGGATCTCTAAGTTCCATATTGGTGACTTTGGGGTTTGTATACATAGCTCTAAAATTCCTCTATACCAACATATTGTAGTCCATGGCCCTCACTACTTTCCCATATATTTCTTTGTGCTGCTCAACTTGACATTTTTCCCTTCTGAAGTACTGGATAATAAATAGAAATAGATTTTCTTTGAATTATATAGTAATTAAGGAGAAAAAAGAAAGTAATTATATAGGTTAGCACAATATAAGACTTTAAACCTTAATTTAAATTCAGTCCAAATCATGGTTACAAGGAATCATGTACTAAAACTGTAGTCAATATATGACATAGGAATTCAGAATGTTGAATACAAGCAATAAAATTGCTTAAAAATGGCTTAAAAATGTGTGAAGTCTTTTCAAAAAGAAATCAGTGCCAATTACTAACTATTTAAAATATCTGACTCAGCATTGAACTTTGCATGTGCATAACAGACTCAAAGTAACTCAAAAAATAAATGAATGATCTGAATTTGATCAGAGATGGCCATGCAACACTTCCTAATTTCAGAGTACTTACAGCCCAATTAGAGGAAAACAAATTAGATTGCAAAGCTATGTAGAAGCCCTGTAAGATCAATGAACAAAAACAGTAACACAGAAGCCTCATCTAGGACCAAACTGCTAAGACAATGGCTTCAGTAGCACCATTTTAAGACGCACATTACAGCAAGTAATATGAAGTAAATTATTCTTTGCCTGGTAAGGGGGCAAGGAGGCAGCTTGGGGAGTGGGACATGGAGACTTTGGTGAAGGAATTGTTTCAATGGTGGTGGGATTGGTGTTGGAAATCCTTCAAGGAGTACCTTAAACAACTGTGTTATGAACAACTTTGTAAATAATGTTGTTTAATTAAGTTTAAAATTATTATTTTAAAAAGACTAAAAAATTGAGGGTAGCCTATGTCCCCAGGTTCACTTGTCCCTGAAGAAGAGTCATTGATTTGGAAAATTACTGGATCTTATTTAAACTGTTATATAATTCTACTAGGAAGTTTGGAAATGTACAATGTTTTAAGTTAGGAGTTATTCTAACTTCCTGGTAACTCTGCACAACAGTGGCACAACAGTGTTGACAGAAATAATAGGGAGAAAACTAATAATGTGGATCCCATGTTTTAAAATCCAGACTCTTAACATGGACCCCATATTTAAAATCCAGACTATTAACATGGACCTTTTATTAAAATTCAGTAGTGGCCTGTAAACAGCAGGTTAACAAATATTATGAAGAAACACATGTACAAAACCTGTTGGAAATAATTGAAGGGTAATGAAGAATTATATATAATTATCTATTCATGTTGTTTGATTAAAAAATTAAATGAAGACCAAAAGCAATAAAACAGTGGGTTAGGCACTTGCTTTGCAGTTACCCCATGTGGTCCCAACAGTCTCCCAACAGCATTCTGTGCATACACCACCAGGATTATGCCCGAGAATTGCTGGGTATAGCCCCTGCCTCTCCTCCACTGCTACCAAATAAATTAATGACAGTGAGTGAAAACAACATCTAATATAAAGATGATTTTATCTAAAAACGAAGTTGGTATTGTGTTAGTTAAAAAGCCTTCCATTTAGTATGTATATATGCATTTATATTTATATTTATATTTATATTTATATTTATATTCATATTTGTATTTGTACTTGTATTCGTATTCATATTCATATTTATATTTATATTATTTATATATCAAGGTTAACATTTCAAAATCCAATTTTGTGAACACATTGTGTATAAAAGAATAAATTAATTAATAATAAAGCTGATTTCATATAGCATGCTTTTTTTTTGTTTTTGGGTCACACACAGCAATGCTCAGGGGTTACTCCTGGCTCTACCTCAGAATTTACTCCTGGCGGCACTTGGGGGACCATATGGGATGCCGGGATTGAACCTGGGTCGGCCACATGCAAGGCCTTACCGCTCTACTATTACTCTGGCCCCGAGCATGCTTAAATTAAATGCTAGTATTTTATATTTTATGAGATAATTTTCTTAAATTTGGAATTTCTAATATCAATATATTACTACAGTTAAAAGGTACAATTTTGTTAGGCCTTGTAATATAAAACTTCAAGTAAATATATTAGAATCAATGGCTGAGCAGTTTATAATGCTACATAAACAATCATTGATTAGCTCTACCTCATTTTACCAATTTCTTCATAATTTTAACAAAACAGCCTGAAACAAAAAAAGTAATTTATTCTATTCCCAACTGGTTTCAGGATAATAACTTGTCAATCATGTATTACTTCATTAAAATAAAGTCATTCATTTTTAGGATTAGGCTAATTTGAGATTAAAATTAACCTCCATGGAAGAAGAAACTCCTAGTGCTTATATTTATGAACACTAAAATTCCATAAAGCTTGCATACACACTAGTACTACAAAATGTAAAATGGGAAACAAATCCCTGAAGACATGACTCAGGTGTAAAATTTTATCATTTCCAGAAAATGTAATAGAAATAGTACTTTATAATCCAATAAAGTTCAAGCCCAAGGACATAGAGTCTACTTTGGAACTGCACCTGCCTGTGACACTGCTGTTGTGGTATCCTGGGTAAGGTAAGGTAAGTTTCCGGGTAAGGAAACTCAGTTCAGCCATGGAAAATATGCTCAAAGTGAGCAACTGCCTGGAAAGGCAGCTGTAAACATGCGAGAACACCACAAATGGACTAGGGCAAGCAGGAACTAAGAATCCCAGAATTCCAAAATCTGGAAGTGACAGAACATAAGGACTCTGGAAATGCACCTGCCTGTGACGCTACTTTGTGTGGCACCCAGGGTAGTGGCATTTCATCCTCTCTTAAAAGGCAAACAGAGACCACCATCTATCAAGCACCTCCTGAGCCCTGGGTGGCAGTGAGAGAGATTCTGTGCCCCAGAAATATCCACTGCCAGTCTACCACTGCATCATGGAAAAATAACACATCCCCGCCTAGAAGAATGGAAGAAAACAGACCTGAAAACTCAACATAAATAATTTCTCTGTCAGAGGATTCACAAAAAGAAATGGTGTGGATGTTTACTGAGACCAATAAAAAAATGGAATGGATATCCAATAAAATATGGAGGACATAAATGAAGCAGTGGAACAGGCAGCCAATAAAATATGAGAGGAAATGCCAACAGAAATAAAAAAAACTACAAACAGAAATATGATCAATAAAAGACGCCGTAGATAAAGTGAAAAATGTAATGAGTGCCCTCAATGGTAAAATGACAGTGTTGAAAGAAAGAATCAGTGAGAATGAGAGTGAGCTGCAGAAAGCACTCAAGGAAATGCAATAGATTTAAAAAAAAAGGCTGAGCACTGGAGAAAGAGAAGTGAGGATGAATCCAAGAGGAACAGCATAAGAATCCTTGGAGTCCCAGAGGGACAGGAAGGCAACCCCAAGGTAATTAGGAACCATTTAAGCCATCCTCGCTGAAAAGTTCCCAGAGTTAAAGGATGCAGGCATCTAGATCCAAGAAGCCCGAAGGGTAACAGTAAAAAAGAGACCCAAAAGAAACTATGGTTCATCTACACTATGGAATACTATGCAGCTGTCAGAAAAGATGAAATTATGAAATTTACCTGCAAATGGATGGACATGGAGACTATCATGCTGAGTGAAATTAGTCAGAAGGAAAAGGACAGATATAGAATGACTGCATTCATTAATAGGATATAAATAGATACCAGTGTTTTACTAAGTGTGGAAAATAGTAATGGCAGACCAAAACTCACCATTGAATATACACAAAGAGACTTAAGTGATAAACTCTAAATATCTGCAGGGCTAGACACAATATGTAAAAGAAGAGGGAGAGAGATGCAGAGATAGAGAGAGAGACAGAGAGAGGAAGAGAGGAAACGGGGGTACCTGCTATTGAGGCAGCCTAGGGGTGGGTGGGAGGGGGTGGTGGAAATGGGGCACTGGTGGAGGGATGGGTGCTGGAATACTGTATTACCAAGAACCAATTATGAACACCTTTGTAATTGTATGTCTCACGGTGTATAATAAAAAAAATTTTAAAAAATAAAAAAGAATAAAAAGACTACAACACATATCCTAGTCAGAACAACAGATACCATAGATAGAGACACAATTCTTCAAATGGCAAGATCAAAGAAGGAAATTTCATACAAAGGAGCACCCATTGGAATTAGAGCAGACCTATAAGAATGAACACTCCAATTTTGAAGGCAGTGGTGGGATATAGTTAAAAAACTCAATGAAATAAAGTCTTCACCAAGAATTCTTTACCCAGCTAGACTCTCATTCAGATGTGAAGGATGGATACATAGCTTCATGGATAAACCAAGGACATAGAGTCTATTCTGCATCTAAAAAATGCCTTATTATGAAGCTTAAAAATATTCTCCACTAGAAGGAGATATTTAGGAAACAGTCTAGAATTAGGAGTCTTCTAAATAGAGATGGAGTTAACCATCCTGAACCAAATGCTTATGTATTTTGGGGTTTTTATTGGGGTTCTCCCAGGGAGCAGAAATATTTGGGCTGGACATTTCAATGTTTTTGCCTCACTATACATTGCTGTTCTGCCCACAGATGTGGCCATCAGAGCCAGTGTAAGAATAAGTGAACTTTCACAGTAGTAGCCCTAAAAATCTACAAGTCACTCCTGTACTACTAAATGGTGCTGGGTGTGGGTAATGACATGCTAAGAGTTGAACTCAGGTCCTTGAGTATGCACAGCCTGCACCCTGGCCCTACGACTATCTCACTAGCCCCCAATTTTTTCTGGTTTTAAGGACTAAGATTTTCTTTTTGGAGCTTTTATCTATGCAACTGATTTCTTGCAGAAAATGAAAAATATAGTCACATGGAAGCAGACACCTTTATCACACAGTGTTGTATAGTGTGGGTATATACTAGTAATTAGCAATGTATATTTTCTAATATAGCTTTTGCACAAATGTCATTTAATATATTTGTGCTTTGAAATGACATATGGAAAGATACAATTGAAAACTGTATGTTTTGAAATTGTATGGATATTGATATTATGGTAATGGAAAGATAAAATTCTACATCCTAGAAATACCTCCCTTTTCCATAATACGTATATGTAATATTCTAAACTGTGCTATGCATGTGATACAGATGCAGTATTAGTAGACTAGAAACTACAGGATAACTTCTTTATTAAATGTCTGTAACTCTTCAATGACTTGACTTTGTTGTTTCTTGTATTTATACTTGCTTTGAGGTCAGTAAAACAGTTTTATAGAACAGTTTATTGTTTTTACAAGCATACATGTGTATATATACATATATATAGTTAAAGGAGGTTAACATTTTAATTGCATCACTTAATTATAATAAAGTATAATTTTAAATAATTTCAATACTTTGTTAACAAGACAAGCAATTATTTTTGTTGCTAATCTCTGTTATAGGAACTATTCACAAACAATAATTTTGGGTAGGTCAAGCAAAACCTGACTCTGCTTGCAGCTTACTCTTATTTCTGTTCTTAGGAATTATTTAGATGGGACTAAGGACACCATATGTGGTGCCAGAGGTCAAATCCAGGTCAGTCTCATAGAAGACAAGCAACTTACCCCAATGCAATAACTGGGCCCATTTTTAAAATAAGAAGCTCCTTTTTCTCATTGCATCTGTACTTTCAATGCAGTTTAGAGCACATGTTTACATGAATGATGTAATCAGTCCTCCATACATAATACTGAACATCTGTTCTGTGCCTGCCATCAGATCATTCTGTACTGACTTTGAGCAATGTGACATTAATAATAATCATTTTTAACTATTCATTTAAAGCTATGCCAATGACTCTGAAGCAACACTGCTAGTCAATCATTAAAAGTAGTAATCTTGTCAATAATTAACCTTCAAAAATGTTAGTTATTTAAAGTTCTTAAGGACCTTACTCCTATCAGGCTGAAGAGAGAACTGTATCTGACACCTTGTGACTGTCTTAGTGTCAGGTCTTATCTTCCACATCCAACCTTTGCCCCCCCTTAAGCATGTCACCTTTTGACAGATTGTAACTGTCAACTCAGGAGTTTCTCCCTTTTATCCTTTGACTTCTTTCACTTATCAGAAAGAAATCACAAAAAAAAGTAATGGAAAGAATGAGCAAAACAATTCCCTGTGGGGATGCTCTGAGCAATCGTGTTTCCCTCTTTAATGCCTTGAGCAGTCCTTTTCTGAAACTTCTTTCGAAGGTGGACTTCTTTCCAACGGAACAACCCTAGCTGCTTCGGCTGTCTCTGCTCACTGCTGAATTTAGAGCCCGCTTGCTCGCCATATCCATTTCCCTTACCTCAGTGCCTCCCCTCTGATTCTGGGGAAGACATGTTAAAATTAGACTTCTCCATGCAAGACTTCTCTCTACTTCTGTTATTACATGAAACCTGACGAGAACAGTGAAATCCCATCAAGGCCACAAAACTGAGTGGGACATCTGCTACAAATTCATACAACACTGAAACTAGTTCCTGTCATAATCCTCTGATTATGTTTTCATTTATCTGTTTTCCTGTTAATAATTTAACTGCTAAAGTCAGAATCTCTTGCATAATTATTACAATTTGTCGTAATGTGCAATAAACTCAGCACCTCTACTTTCAATATGTAAGCTTATTTCTTCCTTTAAGTGGACAAATTTTACCTGCTACTCAGTCAGATCCACCTTCAGAAACTATTCCCTCCATAAGTCAAGCATGTTTCACTGTAGTCTGTTCTCTGAACTTTCATAACTGTCATAGACAACACAGCAAAATTTAAAGAAAGGTTTCAAGCAAAATTCAAACAAAATTTTAAATTCACTCAATTATTTAAAATTATTTAAAACTTAAAATAACACCCAATTATTTGGAGAATTCAAAAACAAGATCTCTGGCATGTTATAAATTACCTGGCATATAAGTAATATTGTTTTTATACTGCATAAAACTGAGAAAAATGTAGAAAAATAGGTCCTTTATTAGGGTAAATATTCATGATTTCTTCTCCTTTCTAAATGTTTGACAGAATACTGAACACTATTCCAAAATAAATTGACCAAGAATATTAGGCTAGCTTTTCCCTATGGTAAGACACCATGCCATGCTTATAAGAAGAATCTGGGCCATAACAAAGTCTGACAGAAAATGGTAGGTGCATATGAGTTCATATATGCAACAAATACTAAGACTTAGCTTCAGGTCAAATGCCATTTTTCGTCAAAAGAATTTTAGACAATAAATAACTAAAATTATTAAAGAAATACAACTGCTTTTTTAAAAAAAGTTTTTTGAGAAGACTGGCATATAAATCCATTATATTTTTGAGAACACGCTGCCTATACACTACTGTCCAGACTTTAGTTTCATTGGTATTACTGAATTATCTATGCAGTAGAAAAAACTTAATAACATTTGATATGGCATGAGAAATTGAGAAATTACAATTTCCAAAGAACTGAACATTTCTTTCTGGTACAAACAAGAGGAGTAGGCAAGATTCAGTTATTCATTGAAAACTTTGGACTCTGCCTTAGGTCCAGCCTTTAGCATGTCTTTTCCAAATTGATAAGGTAAAATTGCCCAAGAACAATTTCCTGGAAAAAAATTCTCTTTATTATGATCTTCATGCTTCTTCCAAGATTTATCACTGAAAATTTCATCAATTTTATTTCTATGTGCCTTACCCATTGTCAATTCAAAATTCCTATCATTAAATATTAATTGAAGTGATACTAATGCTACTGTAACATATTAATTTCTTCTCTTCAAAAAAGCAACAATTTTCTTCACTTGAGTAATACACTATTGTTGTTCTCTACTAAATTCAGTCATGCTTCCTACAGGTAAGACTAATATTTTCATACTAGTTTTCTAATTTATTGCTATAGACCTCTTACTAAAATTCTGTATAACACACTGAATTATAATTATCTACTTCTGTGAATCTAAATACCATGAACTTGAAAGTTTCTTAGGCTTTCCAAGTTGTGGATCAGTTCATGTTTGTATAATTTCCTCAACATATAGTAAGTTATCAATATTGCTTACTTTTCCTGTAATTAACTAATTTATTATTATATTTATATTTTAATTATAATTAATTATATTTATACTTATAATTAATTTATTTTTGGGACCGCACCTTGAGTTACTAGTTGCTTGTTTGTAACTTTTTGTTTAAATATCTCTACTGGCAGTTCTCTTGATATGCGGCATCAAGGAATAAACAATGATTTTCCATGGGCAAGACAATCACCTTTGCTTCTGATTTATCTCTCTGGCCCTCAGTAATATTTTTAAATAGAAAATTGTCAGTTAAGGAAATCAGAATAAAATTTATCCTTTGGGGCTGATAGATAGTTCAACTGGTAGGGCATTTGCCTTGCACAAGGCCATATACGGTTCAATTCTTAGCATCCTAGAGGGTCCCCAAATATCGCCAGGATTAATTCCTGAGTGCAGAGCCTGGACTAGCCCCTGAGCATCGCTGGCTGTGACCCCAAAAGGCAAAAAAAAATTTTTAATCACTGTCATAAATAAAATGGTAAACCAAACTTTCAATTGCATACCATTCTAGATTTATAGTAAGTTATATTTATATAAGCCTACCATAAATTGAAATTATTTTATTTAAAAATCACATATTGTAAATATTGAGCATCATGGCTTAGTGTATTCTACCTGACATATGTTAAGAACACTGATATTAATCTTCATTTAAATAAAAATACATGAAAAGTAGCTAATTTTACAATGAATCATTGAATATTGTGTGCAGTATATTGAAGATGTATAAAAATAGAATGTGTGTTTATTAGCATAAAAAAGCAAACTAGCCCAAAGAATTTTTTTTTTGCTTTTTGGGTTACACCCGGCAATGCTCATGGGTTACTCCTGGCTCTGCACTCAGGAATTACTCCTGGTGGTACTCGGAGGACCATATGGAATGTCGGGGATCAAACCCGGGTCAGCTGCATGCAAGGCAAATGTCCTACCTGCTGGACTATCATTGCAGTTCCACCAAAGAAATTTTGAAGCACTGAACTAAAATGAATTTCCGGGTTGTTAGCATTGTACTTATCAACATTCATGAGCGTATCAAATCACATGCAAAGAAAGAAAAGAAAAAATTGAAACATAAATTCCTTGAAATCATTCACCTTTTGTGTTATCTCAAAGTTAAACATTCAGTCAAAATATTACTATACAGAGACCATATGCTAACCTTATCCTGATTAGGATTAGGATAAAACCATCCTTATCCAGACAAGAATAGCCATGAAAAGGCTGGCTGAAGTGTTCATAGCAAAATTATTAAAATAATTTTAATGTGATTTTTATTATATTTTTATATATAATAAAACAGTCATTCTTGTACCTAACACCCTTATGCCAATTGTTGAAACAATGATTAAACTATAAGTTTTGAGATATACAAACTAGTGTAAACTCTGAATCTGTCACTTACTTATTACAGGTGCCTTTTATTTTGAACATTGTTCCTTACAATATAAAACTATTTGGATGAGAGGGAGATCACTGTATCACTGTATCACTGTCTTCCCGTTCATCATCGATTTGCTCGAGCGGGCACCAGTAACATCTCCATATGACCTGTCTCATGCAAGTAGAGCCCAAGGGCACCTGCCTGCTCCAGGAACACAAAGAGCCTCAAACCATTCCATCAGGTCATGGGAATGAGGTCATAATTGTTACTGGTATCTGGCATATCAAATATAACACAGGTAGCTTGCCAGGCTCTGCCGTGCGGGTAGCATACTCTTGTATCACTGTCTTCCTGTTCATCATCGATTTGCTCGAGCGGGCACCAGTAGCATCTCCATATGACCTGTCTCATGCAAGTAGAGCCCAAGGGCACCAGCTTGCTCCAGGAACATAAAGAGCCTCAAACCATTCCATCAGGTCATGGGAATGAGATCTATAATTGTTACTGGTATTTGGCATATCAAATATGACACAGGTAACTTGCCAGGCTCTGCCGTGCGGGTAGCATACTCTTGTGGTCATCTCAGAATCCAGCATTTATTGATGAACCGCACGGCCTCTGGTCTGCTGGGTGGAGTGCTGATGAGGGGGAAGTCCAGATGTGGTAAATGGAGACCCTCATGGAGTGGGGGTCATCTGGCTTGTTGTAAGGCTCTGCTGGGGTGGCGGGCCAGGGCTAGAACCTGCCATCCCTCCCGGGCACCTCATGAGCGGCTGGGCACAATGAGAGCCTGTAGCAGCTCTGCCCATGTGTGTCTCTGGATCAGCATACCAGACAGAAATTATAATGATGTATAATTCTATAATGCAGATTATAACAATATATTTATTTGCTAAATATAACCTTTTAGTCATATTTATGCAAAGAAAAATGGCCTATAGTAAATATAAACTACAAATTGAAGACTCAAGGAAACTAATGTCATCGTTTGAGGATTTGTGCGCCTCAATATGCGTTGTAGATACTCAGTCACATTAGAAGAAGCACCAGCTACCCTTATCTCATTGCTTTAGTTATAGTATCTTCTAGAAATAAAGATAAACAAGTATAAGTTTAATTAGATATCTGGACATCTAATTTCAAATATATTTTTAATTTTAGCAATAATAATAGTTATCAACTTGATTAACTTCTTATCTAATGAAATAATCTTTGACCAAAATATTTTTTGACTGAGTACACATGATGTAATTTCCTCATGGACCTGGGTCATTTTGTCCTTTTCTAAGTTCACTGTTAACTATCTATATCAAACATAACACATTGTTATATTTCATATTAACAGATTTTTCTCACTCTACTATTTCATAAAACCATGTTAGAATAATAGAAGAAGAAATAGAAATAAATTGCAGTAGTTTGTATATTCAACTAATTATTATTTACTTTCTACTAAGTTTCATATTCTTTCTCAGAGAGCTTGCCTGTCTTCAGATCAGACACCGCTAAACCCTGCAGAAGGGCTAGTGTAATTTCTAAGGTGCCTGAACAGAAAATTATCTTTAAAACATTTTCCAATCTCCCCTTCCAAGAAGATCCAGAGACTCACACCTTCCTGCCAACTGCCATATCTTTTTCTTACTTTATGATAAAATATATTTTAATGTCCATAAACACATCATTTATGGGTCCACCAAATTAACAGAGTTTGTGTTTGATGTTTGGTGAAGTGCAATTAATTAATAATTAATGATTACTAACAAAAATGACCTTTATTTTTAGTTTTATATTCTTCAAAAGTTTATACACACATTGAATATCATTCTTTTGGTAGGAACTTGCTTGTAATTCCCCTTCGGGAGACAAAGGCACAAAACACTAAACATATTCTATCAATGACAAGACACTAAAAGTCACGGCACTGTTGTGATAAGTAGAGTTTCTTCTCTGACGTATTGTGCATGACCTTTTCAAAGAACTGACTGTAAAATATAACATATCAGGAATAAGAGACATGTTATTATTCAGCCAATAGATTATATATAAAAATCACTTACATTCTTAAGAGTTCCAAGAAATTACAAACCAAATGCCTACAGTAGCAACCATTTTGTTATTGAGAAGGAAACACTGGATTTCTGGGGTAATCCAGCTTTGCAGTTTTATATTTCTTTGATTCTAACATTGGGTAAATTTCAGGAAAAGTTGGAATAAATTTCATTTTTTGTATTTACATAGGTTATCATATAGCATCGCTCTAGTAAACAGTTTAAATACATTAAAATACATATTGAAAGGATATATTCCCAGCAGTGCATTTAAGCACAGTATGTACATTCTCATAGTGGATCGTTTATGACTTTACACTCACTTGCATTCAAATTAAAGACCAAAATAGGACAACATATTATCAAAGACCTATATTTATTACTCTATATAATCCTTAGCATAGTAGCTTTCAGGAAAATTATATGTTTCTATTAAAGTGTAAAACAACAACCCACATTCTTTGGGATATATTATCCCTTTGAAGTGCATGTCCCAATATATAAGAACTTGCAGTATTTGACTGTTAAACCTATAAAATCAATACTGTTATTGATGCTATTATATTACTATCATTTGAAATGTCTTATTTTCCAAAATGTCACATATGTCAAAATATATATTTAGAACCCCGTTTGCTCACACATGCGGGTTTGGGACCATGCTGGCCAGACTCGGAACGGAGATTTGGGCCCCTCCCTTTCCTCCACCTCCATGCCAGCTTCCCGGATTAGAGACACACCATGCCAGACCCACAGCTCCCTTTGCGCGGGGCTGCTTCACTCACCAACTATTATATTCTTAGATAATACTGATTTTAGCATAAGATCCTTCCAGTATATTTCACATTTATAAACTGTATACAGTTCTAGACAGGTTCTAACTGATTACATCATCCCAGTAAGCCTAGGAAGAAGCCAGAGCAACCCACACATCATGCGGTCAGTCATTCTCAACATTCAGACTCCATAGTTCTTCAGAGCTCCGTCCAAGAGAAAATCTGATCTTTCCTCTATTAGTTTCATCAGTAAACGCTAGAGATGAGAGCCTTCTACTGATAGTATACCACCTGGAAAGCTACCTGTGTTTTATTTGTTTTATTTGCTATGCCAAAAACTAGTAACAATTATGGACCTCAATTCCATGACCTGAAGAATAGTTTGAGGCTCTTCCTGTCCCTGGAGCAAGCAGATGCACTTGAATTACACTTGCTTGCCACAGGACGTATGGATATATTACTGGTGCCCGCTCGAGCAAATCAATGAACAACAGAAGACAGTGAAGACAGACAGTGATATTTAGAAAAATATTCTATTTATTAAATATGATCATGTTTTAACACAACTGGAAATTATGAGGCTTGAAACCATTTATAGTATTTGAATTATACCACTGCTTTGGTAAAATAAGCTGAAATGCATTATATATACATTTAACCTATGGCAAAGGCAAACAAAAGTTTTTCCTAAAGTTGGTACTAGCAAGACACTAAAATGAGTTTTTTTTTCCTTTTTGGGTCACACTGGCAGTGCTCAGGGGTTTCTCCTGGCTCTGCACTCAGGGAATTACTCCCTGGCGGTGCTCAGGGGACTATATGGGATGCTGGAGATCAAACCCAAGCCTGCACGGGCCGGCCGCTGCAATGCAAATGCCCTTCCAGCTGGACTATCGCTCCGGCCCGAAAATGAGTTTTTATACTAATTAAACACTTAACATTTTACTGTATGTGCCATTTATGTATGTGCAATTACACTGTATGTGTCATTTCTGTTCTTTATAACACACATTTATCTATGCTTTTTAAACAGTAAAAATAATTTCTCATATTTATGTTATCTATTCATTTTTTACATAGGGTTCAAAAACACAGTTTTAGGTTAACATGAACTTCTATAATTCGGTTTTACTGGTCTTTGTTTTTCTTTATTTAAACACTGTGGCTTGTGAAGTTGTTATTAATACAATTCTTAGGAGCATACAAAGTTCCAACACTAATACCGCCACGGGTGTGACCTTTCTTCCACCATTGTCCTCAGTTACTAACCCCCCAAGCTTGCCCTTTTAGCAACACAAAGTATTTTATACTACATTAATTTTTAAAACTAAATGTCTAACTGAATTATCAAAAATACTTCAGCAAAAGAAAATTGTGAAAATTGTTATATATCACCATTGACTCTTTTAGTCATTGTCTGAGGACTTGCTAAGATATTTGTCACTAGCTGAGCTTTCTGTGTTGCTATTTTTGTTAACTGAGCACAGCTAGCCTCTACTTTACTTTCCCATCTCATTTGGTGTGCTCCTACTGGGATGTCAGAATTGTGGAATTTGAAAAAGTCTCTGTGACCATGCGCTAAGAATTCTAGGACTATAGGCCTGGGCCTACAGCTTTAAATGACAGTGGCTGTGGGATGTAGGCATGGCTGCAGGGCTTCCAGCAGTGCAGGGTTGCAGGGAGCCTGCCTTTCCTCACCCCAAGAACACCCCAGAATGCAAAGCCTGAAAACCCATGTATGTAGAATTTTCTTCAGTTTGGCGTCTCTACAGAGGTCAGTCAAGAAGCTCTAAAGTTGGGCTATTGGCATGGCTCTGGGGTGTAGGTCAGCTGCTAGGCATTGGCAGGGCAGGGACTTGGTCTGTCTGCCTCCCGAGGACACTTCGTAGTTTATAGCTAGAAGAACCAGCACCTGTAAATTTTGGTGGCTTGAATTGTGTCTTTGGGGAGTCTGGGTATTTAAGTTTTGTTTGTTTATTTGTTTTGTTTTGGGACCACACCCAACTGTGCATAGGGATCTGGCTCTGAGCTTAGGGATAACTATTGGCAAGAGTCTGAGGATGGTGCCTGGGAGCAACTGATGTTGGCTGAATTTACTCTCAAGACTTCTACTTCTGTTTTATATAATGTTATAAACTTCACTTCCTTTACTTATCACTATCTGGAACAGACATAGTGTTTGTTCACTTTAATAAGTTCTCTGAGATATTATGAAAGTAACACTGAAAACAAGAAGATAATTAAGAAATTGTATTTAGAAACATTAGATAATACAAATAAATGGACTTTTAAAACAACTACTAAACTGTTATAGAAAGATTTTTGTATCACTTAATAATTTTCAATCCACATGTATGTATGAGTTATAATCCAACTCTTCTACTGCTAGATATTTCCCTAAGAGAAAAAAGTATATGTCATACATAAATTTTCATAAATATATATAGTAGCTTACTTAAGGTAGAAAATGTTTATCATAATCATTTTGCATATTAATAGTTGTACAATTAAATCATTATATATCTATAAAATGGAATATCTAATGACAGCAATGATCAAAATTTGATATATAAATAATAAAAGTAAATTTCAAAATAATTACCTAAGTGAATGAAGTCTATATCATATCATAACATTCTAAGACATTTTCAAACTAACAATATGGGAACAAGAGCTAATAAATTAGTGATTGCAGGGTGTATTATGGAATTGATGGTAGGAAGAGATACAAGTAGAAAAATATTTAAATGGAAAACTTAAAATGGGAATAATATGCATGTTATTATCTTGATTATTGTTATCAGTTCGAGAGTTTATTCAGAGGTTAAGAACTTAATAAACCAGGAGGATGGATAGATAGATAATACAGAGGGTAAGTCACCTGCATTATATAGGCTGACCCAGCACCACGGGGGAGTAATCACTATGCACAGAACAAGATGCAAGCCCTGAGCACTTCCAGGAGTGGCTTTCCCAGAAATCTAAAATTTCAAAATAAATGTATGTTTTAAATATGTACAGATTTATTTTTGCTTTTTGGGTCACACCCGGCGATGCTCAGGGGGTTACTCCTGGCTCTTTGCTCGGGATTACTCCTGGTGGTGCTCAGGGGACCATATGGGATGTCAAGGATCGAACCTGGGCTGGCATGGGTCGGCTGCGTGCAATGCAAACGCCCTACCCGCTGGGCTATCGCTCCAGCCCCAAATATGTACAGATTATTTTGTGTCAATTATACCTCAATGCTTTATACCTCAATGCTAAATAAATGCTGTATTTAGAGGTGACTACAACAGTATACCACCCACACAGCAAGCCTGGCAAGCTGCTCGTGTAGCATTTGATATGCCAGATACCAGTAACATTTATATTAGGTCATTCCCATGACCTAATATAATGATTTGAGGCTCTTTATGTTCCTGGAGCAAGCGGATGCCTTTGTGTTCTACTAGCATGAGACAGGACATATGGAGATATTACTGGTGCCCGCTCTAGCAAATAGATGATTAACGGGAAGATAGTGATAGTGATAGTGATACCTCAATGAAATCTGATATGTTAAACATTGATGGCAGTGATGTTCATCATCCAGACCCCACAGCTTGTCAAAATTCCACCCACGAGACTCAGTTAATCTCCAGCCTGGCTGCTCAGAGACCCAGCCTACAGAGACTCAGCCTACAGACACCCATATTTCAGAGACCCTTCCTTCAGAGGAAAGTATTTTAAGCCCAGGAATTTTTGAACCACAGACTCAGATACACCAGGTAGAGCAGCTACCAGCTCTCCCCAATGCACTCTCTGCCCTCCATTGACCACGAGGGGTCAGGGGACAGAAAGCAACTTCCAGCCCGAGTCCACCATCCCAAAAGAGCTTCAGAAGAACCTAGAGGAACCCGCACACCAGGCTGGCAGAGATTTTCATCATCCAGACTCCACAGCTCATCAGAACTCCAACCACGAGACTCAGCCAATCTCCAGTCCAACATCTCAGAGACCCTGCCTACAGAGACCCACTCTTCAGAGACTTACCTTTCAGAGGGAAAGTATTTCAAGCCCAGGAATGCTTGAACCACAGATGCAGATACACCAGGCAGAACAGCTATCAGCTCTCCCAGTTGCTCATGTCCCCTTCACGGCCAGGTGATTTATTTCCAAATTACTGAGAATATTTTCCCCACCCCTCTCAGAGAGCCCAGAAAGCTAGAGTATACCACCTGCATGGCAGAGCCTGGTAAGTTGACTGATGTGTATTCGACATGCCAAAACCAGTAATAGTAATGTTTATTTCCCCTGACCCTGAAAAAGGAGACAGCCATGGGGCAGAGCTGCTACTGACTCTCACTGTGCCCAGCCGCTCATGAGCTGCCCGGGAGGGATGGCAGGTTCTAGCCCTGGCCCACCACCCCAGCAGAGCCTCACAACAAGTCAGATGACCCCCCACTCCATGAGGACCTCCATTTTCCACATCTGGACTTCTTCCTCGTCAGAACTCCACCCAGCAGACCAGCCTATCACAGTCTGGCTCACGTGGCCGCAAGCAGCCGCGCAGTTCATCATAAATGCTGGATATTGAGATGACTACAAGAGTATGCTATCCCCATGGCAGAGCCTGGCAAGCTACCCATGTCGTATTTAATATGCCAGATACCAGTAACAATTATAGACCTCATTCCCATGACCTGATGGAATGGTTTGAGGCTCTTTATGTTCCTGGAGCAAGCAGGTGCCCTTGGGCTCTACTAGCATGAGACAGGTCATATGGAGATGTTACTGGTGCCCGCTCGAGCAAATCGACGATGAACATGAAGACAGTGATACCCTGAAAAAGCCCTTTATATGGCAGCACTAAGAAGTACGAACAAGGAGTGGTTGATAAAATTTCAGGGAAAATCTAAGCTTCCAAAATGAAGAAGAACTAAAATGACTGTCTGTACCTTCAATGCACGAACTCTGGCATCAGAAGCATTTTTCAAGGACCTGATGGTACAAACACGAAAGATTAAGTACGACATAATTGTTCTGACTGAGACGAGAAGGCGTTAATTGCTTCATGCCATTTTTGGCACTGAAGAAGAACTGTTCCTCGGAACATGTGATGAAAGAGGCATCAGTGGTGTCGGTGGGCTTGTCAACACAAACCTGGCCATGAGCACTGATTTATTTGAATGCCTAACAGACCGTATAGGATGATTAAACTAGAAGAGATGTGGCCCATCGCCGGCAGTTTCTATCTTCATTGTCTATGCACCAACATACATATACAAGGAAGAAGAAATTAAGAAACTCTACATGGAATTGGAAGAGTTCTATAAAGACGATCACACCTTCTACAAGACCATAGTCAGTGATTTTAATGCCAAGATAGGACTGAGAAGATCGGCCAAAGAACTCCACATAGGAACCCATGGCCTATAATGGAACAAATAGAGTCAGAGACTATCTAAGTTCATCATGTCCACCAAGACCATTCATAGGAACTCACAGTACCAGAAGGCTGAATTGAAGCATTGGGCATGGGAATCTCCTGATGGACAGTTACACAATGAAATTGACCGTATCTTATTCAATCGATGGTTTTGCCTGGCTGATATCACTGTCGTCCCAAAATTCCAAACAGGATAGAACCACTGTCTCCTTCATGTAAAATTCTACTTCATGCAACAGGGAGAAAAGGCTGCAAACTTTAAGAAGATAACTTCCAGAATGACCACCAACTGGGAACTCTTTGGCACCATTGTGGCAACATGGGAAGATGCCATCTTTGACAACATGGAATAGGAAAACCTACTGGCTCAGCAACTCTATGATTGTGCAAGAATACCAAGAGAGAAAGCCACAAAAGGACACCTGTCTTCAAAAACTCTCGAGCTCATTCAACAACGTGGAAAGGCTCAAGCCTCAAGCAACCAAGTGCTGACGCCCAAGCTCGCAAAACAGTGCAGAGAAGCGATAAAGGAAGGCCTCAAAGAGAGAAGAGTAGCAATACTGGCCGATGTAGCAGAAGCTGGGAAAAGCATTTGCAATGCCTGTCTGTCCTTCTCCAACTATAAGACCAAGATGACTGCCCTCAGATGCCTGATGGATCTATCACATCTTCCAGAAAGACAGTGGAGAAGATTATCCATGACTTCTACTTGGATCTCTTTGATAGCCACGCCCACCTGCCCACATACCAAATATCGCAGGATGGGTATGTTGTTCCCAACGTTCTCACTTCTAAAATCCGACATGCCATTTCTTAGGTATAAAAGTGAACACTTGGCTACACGGGCACGTGATAGCTTCAAATGGAAATGTTACTGGTGCCCGCTCAAGCAAATTGACGAACAACGGGATGTCAAGTAATCAAGTAATCAAGTGAAATATAGCTTATGAATTAAAACGTTCACAGTGCCTTATTGTTCCATTCTTTGATATTCACTAAATGGAATAGAGTGGAGTTTTCATATATGAGTGAACACAGAGAAGTCTTAAAAGGTCAAACATCTAGAATTACTAACATTGCAACTGACAATATGAACAATATCTAAATAAGAAAAGCTTTTCTTTGCTATCATTTTTAATTGATTTTATTGGCATCAATGCTGATATAAATGAGGCAACTTGTTTGATGTAGTAAGCCTCTTGTGAAAGCCTTGTAAAACAGTATATTTATCAAAGTCACAGATTACTATTTAGTAAATTGTATACATTTGCTAAACAAATTGAGTTACTTCTTTACAAGATAAAATTTTAGATATTTTCCTTAAGCTGCATTTGAGTTTCAACTATATCTTTAGAGCATAAATCAGTAGGTATTAGGCCTTTGACCACAATTTTATTTGTGCTAACTCTATACTATCCTGCATATGTTTACATGGTGCACTCATTTCTCTTAATTTTCAGGAGGTGTTGAATGAAGTTTGATGTTGGACTGCCCTCATTCAGCTGAGCAAAGTTGCTATAGCGACTCAAATATTCATTAACTTTAATGTTGACATTTTTATGGATGTTTCTCATACTGCCTTAAAGTTTAAAAGACAGTATGTTAGAGAAGAGCCTTGTGATTCAAGAAGTTTGGATTTCACTTTTCTAAGATTTATTATTTTAGCATTTACTAAATGAATCCTGGGCTGGAGTAGGGTATTTGCCTTGCACAGAGCTGCCTGGGTTAATCCTGACACACCATGTGGTGCACAAATCCCCAACCCCATGTGTCCTGCCAGGAGTAATTCCTGAGTACAGAACCTTACGCATTTCTGGTGTGGCCCAAAATAACAAGAAGGGTTCAGTAGTTTTATATCTATCTATCTATCTATCTATCTATCTATCTATCTATCTATCTATCTATCTATCTATCTATCTATCTATCTATCTATCTATCTATCTATCTATCTATCTATCTATCTATCTATCTATCTATCTATATCTATCTATCTATCTATCTATCTATCTATCTACATATATATGTATGTATACATATATGTTATACATATAAGCATACATATACATATTTATACAAATATATATGTAGTTATATATAAAGTATTGTTTTTAACATATTTGTCCTATTTTACCTTTTAACTGAATTATGACAACTCAAACATTCAATCGCCCTGGACATTTACATATTCTCTATTACTCCTTTGAAATTGCCAGACCATGCTCAACAACCTTTCAACTAGATTTATCTTTCTCTTATGGCCAACAGAGCAGCAAATTGTTTTATAACTGCAAATTCAGCAAATCATACAATCTTACGGTAGAAAAGAACTTTTCTATACAGCAATCATGCTACTTTCTGAACATTCAATCTGGAAGTACATCTAATAGTATGGGCATTCCAGTGAGGATTCACTAGGTACAATAAAATTTAACTAGTGAAAATTAAATATATAAGTTCATATCCTTAAGTGTTACATTTCAAGTTCTAAGCTATCTGTGGCTAGTTGCTTTTATATTGACAGCATAAACATACAGCATTTTGATCAAAAAAAAGTAACTGGACAATGCTTATGTAACCAAGCTTTAATTCTTTTCATAATAATAAACTCACTACTGAAAGTCAAGAATACTTTAATTTTAGAATATTCTTTACTGAACTCACTCATCATTCCTTCCAGTTTATTCATACAATGACAGATTGCTTGGTTTCATTTTTATTATAGCTGAAATATATAGCTTTCTCCATTGCATATATATATGTATATATATATATATATATATATATATTATACCAGTTTCTTTATATTGTCATTTTTTTGGTACACTTGGGTGCTTTTCAGATTTTAGCTATTGTAAATTGTGCTGAAATGAACATAGGAGCACAAACATATATTCAAAATAGTGTGGGCCTTTGGGATACTGAGAAGTGGAACTGCGAGGTCCTATGAAAATGCAATACTTAGGAGCCAGAGCAATAGTACAGCCAGGAAGGGTGTTTGCCTTTGCATGCGACCAACCCAGGTTCAATCCCGGCATCCCATATGGTCCCCCAAGCACTGCTAGGAGTAATTCATGAGTGCAGAGCCAGGAGTACCCCTGAGAATTGCAGGGTATGATCTAGAAAGAAAAAAAATCACTTCTTCGGGTTTTTTCAGTGTTCATATTGTTTTGCCAAGATTTTGAAACTACTGACATTCCCACCAGAGTGTGTGATGGTTCCTATTTTCTAACGATCACTTCACAAGGGTTGATTTTGTTCTTTTCTGTAAACCAGTATTACTTTTAGTGAGGTGATATCGCATTGTGTTCATTTTGCATTGTCTTTATAAATGCAAACTTTGTATTTACCTGGTGGTAAGCGATTCAAAGCAATTTTTTTCCCAATGTAGATTTTGGCCCTCTTCCTGTCTAGTGATCTTGTCTCTCCATTTTATTGTTTTGTTTTCTTTACCACTGTTAAATTATTCAAAGTGCTTTATGTATCTTTGATTATTATGCTTTTTGCCAGATCACTGTCTTCCCGTTCATCATCGATTTGCTCGAGCGGGCACCAGTAACATCTCCATATGACCTGTCTCATGCAAGTAGAACCCAAGGGCACCTGCTTGCTCCAGAAACATAAAGAGCCTCAAATCCATTCCATCAGGTCATGGGGATGGAGGTTTATAATTGTTACTGGTATCTGGCATATCAAATACGACACGGGTAGCTTGCCAGGCTCTGCCGTGCGGGTAGCATACTCTTGTAGTCATCTCAAAATCCAGCATTTATTGATGAACCCCGTGGCTGCAAGCAGCCCCCTCAGCAGGGCTATGATAGCCTGGTCTGCTGGGTGGAGTTCTGATGAGGGAAGTCGGATGTGAAAAATGTAGGTCCTCATGGAGTGGGGTTGTCTGGCTTGTTGTGAGGCTCTGCTGGGGTGGCGGGCCAGGGCTAGAACCTGCCATACCTCCAGGGCGCCTCATGAGCAGTTGGGCACAGTGAGAGCCAGTAGCAGCTCTTCCCCATGTTTGTCAGATAATGGTTGGGAAATATTTTCTCCCCACTCTTTGGGTTGTCTTTTATTCTAGTCATCATTTCTTTGTCAGTGTAGAAGCTTTTTAATTTGATACAGTCCCTACTATTTATTTTTTGCTTTCGTTTATTTAGCAAATACAGAATCATGGCAGATGACCCATGATTAAATGTGCCAAAGTGTTATGCCTATATTTTCTTGAATAGGTTACATATTTTAGTAGTGATTTCCAGGTCTTTAATCCATTTTAAATTGAATTTTGTGTATGCTGCAATTTAGGTGACTGAGTTTATTATTTTTTCATGTTTCTGATCCTTTATTTGAAGATGAATACTTCTTTAGATGCATAATTATCTCCATAGACTACTAACATACCTTATGTTTATAAAAATAATATCAATAATGTATCATTATAAATATAAAAGTAAAATTAAATAAGATATCACTTGTCACTTGTCTTCCTGTTGTTTATTGATTTGCTCAGTGGGCACCAGTAACATCCCCATTCATTGGGAATGCGGTCCATTATTGTTGCTGTTTTTGGCATATCAATTACACCACAGGTAGCTCGTTAGGCTCTGCTGTGGCTCTGGGTTCCATCCCAGTTTTTTTTCTGTGTCAGATCATCAATCATCTAGAGCCCACAGGGCAGAGCCCTGGAAGTGTAGACAAGCCTGTCTCCTGTCTGCCACCTGCCAACACAGCCATGCACCAAACCCACTCCTGCAACACCTCCAGGGAAATAAAATAAGATATCACTTGAAGATAAATGTATCTTCTTCTGCCTATTTATCAAAAAGTGAAACATATGTCAAGTTTTATAAAACATTGTACTTAATATACTATGCATTGTTCTATGTCATTGAACAAATTACTAATGATTTCTGCTTCTTCATCAGTAGGTCATTTTATATTATTTCATTTTAGATAATTAAATATCTTTTTTTTGCTTTTGGGTCACACCCAGCAATGCTCAGGGGGTTATTCCTGGCTCTTCGCTCAGGAATTATCCCTGGTAGTGTTTGGGGGACCATATGGGATGCCGGGATTGAACCCAGGTCAGCTGCATGCAAGACAAATGCCCTCCTACCCCCTGGACTATCACTCTGGCACTGATAATTCAATATCTAATGGCAGAAGTATGTCCCATTAAAAATCCCATATGTATATTTACATTCCACAAATAAGTGCAACCATTTTTTATCTGTCTCTATCTATCCTCTTGATTTATTTCACTCAGCATAATAACCTCCAAGTCCATCCATTTATAGGAATATTTCTTGAATTTGTTTATCTTGGTGATTGCATAATATTCCATTGTGTAGTGGCATCATAGTTCCTTTATCCAGTCATCTGTTCTGGGTACTCAGGTTGTTTCAAAAGTTCTGGCTATTGCAAAGCACTATAATAATCATATAAAACATAGTATAAGACTAATTCCCAAGCACAGTAGAAGCAAGGGTCAGGAGGACCGGTATATACTTAATGTTTGCCACAAGTAGTGGGGGTTGGAGGGCAGTTAGGATAGCAAAAGCAACAACCACTATGACAGCGATAGTTGGAAATGATCTCTCTGGACAATAATTGTATGCTGAAAGTAGATAAAGGGACAAATAGTAACCTTTCAATACCTGTATTGCAAACCATAATACCAAAAGGAGAGAAAGAGAGTGGCAGAAAGAGAGAAAGAAGAAAAGTGCTTGCCATAGAAGCAGACTGGTGGGGGTGGGTGATGGGAGGGAAACCGGGGACATTAGTGGTGGGAATTGTGCACTGCTAAATGAATTGTTGTTAGGACATTGATGACTGACACCCTATCAGGAACAACTTTATTACTGTGTATGCTTTAATGATAAGAAAAATTGAAATTGAAAGTATCCTGTATTGTATCTCCAATTTCCAGTACTTGAGAATGTGAATATATTTCAATATAATGAAATGTAATAATATTCTTATAATGGATTTTGATTAAATAATTTTTTCTTATAAAAAGTAGAGAGTAGACAATCTAAATGTCCAATGACAGATAATTGGGTCACGAAGATGTGATATATATGTACAATGGAATACTACACAGCTATAAGGAATAATGAAATCATATATATCACTTCAATACAGATGGAACTGAGAATAGTAGTGTAAATGAAGTAATCCATAAAAAGAAAGAAAAACACAGAATGACATCACTTATATGTCATGGAGTTACTGGATGAAAGTAACTGAATGAAAAACTGTAATGAATTAAAGGGATTTACCTTAGATATCCCTTTACCCAGAGTATAGATAGTAGAGGAAATAGGAGTGGAGGGGAAGTAGAGAAGATACAGATGAAAAGCAATAGGTACCAGGGTTAAAGGATTTCAGATACATTGGTGGAGTTAGGAATGTTATAGCTAAATAGCCAAACCATAAATTCAACAGCATTGAAATCATGAGACGCAACTTGAACAACCAAACTTTAAAAGGTGCCTGTCAAGATGCCAGACTGGGATAGGGGTAAGGGAAGGGAT
Organism: Cryptotis parvus; assembly: GCA_021461705.1. Lineage (NCBI taxonomy): Eukaryota > Metazoa > Chordata > Mammalia > Eulipotyphla > Soricidae > Cryptotis > Cryptotis parvus. The sequence goes on from JAJIBD010026277.1 coordinate 101,914, forward strand.
CAGTTGTATCATGCAAATGTAGCCCAAGAGCATCTGCTCGCTCCAGGAACATGAAGAGCCTCAAATCATTTCTTCAGGTCATGGGAATGAGGTCTATAATTGTTACTGGTTTCTGGCATATCAAACAAGACACGGGTAGATTACCAGACTCTGCCGTGTGGGTGGGACACAAGTGATACAAGTGAACTGGTACATTGTAAAATCTTCACAAGTATTTTTATATTCTCACAAGTATATGATAATTACAAATTATTTTCCAAAGAGGATTTATAAATTTATACTTCTACATCAAAGCGAGTTAACATTTATGTATTTAAAAACAACTGATATATTGTAAAGATTTCTCAAGTTTTTTGTATTTCTACAAGTATATAATAATTACAAATTATTTTCCAAAAAGGATTTATAAATATATGCTTCTACTAACAAAACATATGGATTTATGCCATCATTTGACATTAATTGACTTTCCATGCAAAATAAATTTGAATTGATAGAATTATCAGTATCAGAACTACATAGTTTTTTCAATGCACTCCTTTATCTTAATTTAATCAGCTTCATCTGAATATGATTTTGAGATTCCAGGGATCTAACCAAGTTTGACCCTGGATATATGCAAATTTATTGTAGATATTTTTTTGTTAAACATCACTAAAATGACATGGGATTGTGTGTTTATATTGGCAAAATTCTCCTTTGGTATATTAATGACAACTATCCCAAAGACAATAACTGCAAAATATAATCTTAATAGTAATCCAACTTAGAGCCATAAATGATATCCATGTCTACAGTTTTAGACTATATGCTATATATCCCAGAAATATATAGAATATAGAGTTCTCCATATATTTACAAGACCTTGTATTGTACATAATCCAAAAGAAATAAAACTGATTAGCTAGCACGCCTTGGAAGGATTCAGTTTTTGGCTCATTGCTCTAACGGAATGAAGAGTTTGGGAGAATAACTACAGAAATCAAGTAATAAGTGGGGACAGAGAGATAGTAATGATTTCCATGTAGTCAAACTGGGTTAGATCCCTGGAATCTCAAAGGTCTCATGAACCCTGCCTGGAGGGATCCCTGAGAACAGAGACAGGATTAAGCACTGAGCACCTTCAGGTAAAGTAGGGGAGAAAGACTGAGCGAGAGACAGACACAGAGAAAGAGCAGTGAGCAATAAGTGACATGGCAGCCCAGGCTCTATCCCATATTCAAATGACCATGTTCAATAGCCGCGAGATTGCAGTAATGGTTTTTGAAAGGCACTATGATTTTTTTCTCTTTTTGGTCACACCCAGCGATGCTCCTAGGCTACTTCTTCCTCTGTGTTGCAGTACCAGTACCCTCCTGCCCAGAGCCTCTGCATCTGTCCTGGAATTGCCTCCTGCAGGTCACTTTGGAGGAGGACAGTTTGAATGTGGCAGTTTATCTGACCTTGTATTATTTGCTGGCTGGTATAAATATTCTCTCATGCTGCCACAATCATCATGGGACTACCTAGGTCTTACCAGTATATTTCCCAGCCACGTTGGATCTCTAAGTAATTAGACCAGAGAGAGAAATGCTGTTTGCCTCCAAGCAAGAAAGCAGGGATCTCTGATAACTCAAGAGCTAAAATACAAAATTACCATGAAGTAAAAGACGAGACTCTTGTGAAGGCTTGGAGAAATATTTAACTGGCGTTAGTATATTCTTTGGTACAGATGCAAGCCTTTGTATTCTGAGATACAGTTCATCTCAGAAACTCCTTCTCTACCCCTGCAAAGGCATTTCCAAGGCAGAACTTGGCTGGACAACATTAACATCTCAAAGGGCCTAGGTGAGGTTCTGGGAGAAATTACCAGAGAATATTTGACCCTGATGGCTTCCCATAGAAGTGAAAGTTCTGGGTTGCAGGGATATAAAACTAGGCTGCTTTCTTTAATTGACTCTTTAATTTTCTCTCTCTCTCACTCTTTTCCCCCTTTCTGCTGGTACAGTTGGCTGTCTCCTCTCTGCTGGACCTTACCACGTGGTGGCAGCCATTTTGGCCTCACGTGGCCAAGATCCACCAAGGAACACTAAAGTACTGGGTTTTTCCTATTGCTGATTTGTATGCCAGAACCTGTGTTAAGTAAAGCATTTTAAAACTCAATCGGATTCTTGCATCTTTCTCCATCTCCGGCCACCGATACCCTGGGACAGAGGGGATCCTGACCTTGCCCCTACTACCAGTTTTGTGCGGGGCCCTACCCCATTTTCCCCACTTTCACTCAGGGAATATACCCCTGGCAGTGCTTAGGATCATAGATGGGATGCCTGGGGACCCATCCCAGGTCGGCAGCATCCAAAGCCAAAGCCCTCCCAGCTGCTTTTTTTCCTTCCCCTTTTTTGTCTTTTGAAGAATCTTCTTGAGAATATGGCTAAAATAAATGATGCATATGACTGTGAACAAACAATATATTGTCTCTTTTCTCCCTGCTGGGATGACACCAATTATCTTCAATGTTTTGCCCTGTTTCTTATTCACTTCTTTTAGAATTACTACTAATGTGTAACCACAACCTGTCATTGCAAACAAAAGGAAGGAATAAAACAAACATATGAGTAAATTTAATTTAAAAAGTGCTTGCTTGCTCATCAAAGAACCACAGACCTTTAACATATTCGAATCTATCATCACATTAGCACTTCCTGCCTTCCTTAATCCTTGTGTCCAAACATGACTTAGAAGGACTCCACTGTATTCTTTATATCTTCTTCACATAAACATGTCTACAGTTCTAGATCGTTAAATAAATGAAAATATCAAATATTATATTTTTAAAAATAAGAGGTCGGAGCAATAGTCCAGAGGGTAGGGCATTTGACTTGCATGCAACCGGCCAATGCTGGCCCTGGATCCCGGAATCCCATATGGACCCCTGAACACCGCCAGGAGTAATTCCTGAGTGCAGAGCCAGGAGTAACCCATGAGCATTACCGGTGTGAACCAAAAAACAAAAAAAAAAAGATTTTTTACAACCAGTGCTGGCATGGATGCAGGGAGAAAGCGATTCTAATCCATTGTTGGTGGGAATGTCAACTGATGACACCTTTTTGGAAAAAATATAGACATTCCTCCAAAAAACTAGATATTGAGATCCCCATTAGACCAGCAATACCACTACTGGGAATATACCCTAGCAGCCCAAAAACACACAATGAAACACCATCTGCAATTCTATATTCATCACCCCACTATTCACAATAGCCAGAATCTGAAACAACCTGAGTGCCTAAGAACAGAAAACTGGCTAAAGAAACTACTGTACATCTAAACAATGGAATACTACACAGCTTTTAGAAAAACAAAGTCTTGAAATTTACCCACATGAATGGACATAGAGGTTATGACGATGAGTGAAATTAGCCAAAAGAATAAGGACAGACACAGAATGACTGCATTCATTGATCACTTGATCACTTGAATCCCGTTATTCATCGATTTGCTCGAGCGGGCGCCAGTAACATTTCCATTGGACCCTATCACGTGCCAATGTGGCCCAATGGCATCTGGTTGATTCAGGAATATGAAGAGCCTCAAACCGTTCCTTCAGGGTCTTAACAAGGAAGTCTGACCATCTTGTAGGTGGGCGGCCACGTGATCTTTTGACATCCCGTGGGATCCAGTCGGTAACGGCTCTAGTCCAGCGGTTGTCTCCAAATCGCATTACATGTCCAGCCCATCTGATTTTTCGATGCCTTGGCAAGCGAGACAGCGTCCCTGATTCTGGAATAGCGACGGAGGTCAGAACTCCGGATTCCTTCTCTCACTTGAGTGAGGCGTGATATTCCAAGCATAGCTCTTTCGATTCCTCTCTGGGAGACCCGAATAGCATTCTCATCCTGCTTTCGTAGGGCCCAGGTCTCTGAGGCGTATGTTAATGCAGGGAGGAACGGTGGAGTCAAAGAGATGTGCCCGGAGCCGGAGGTTCTTTGTCCTTTTAGCTATTTCTTGATGCCTTTGAAGGCATTCCATGCCGCTCTCTTCCTCCTGCGCAGCTCAGGTTTTAGGTCGTTCATCATGTTGACTTCTCGACCTAGGTACACATAACTGCTGCATTCAGAGATGTTTGTTCCATTGAGAGTGAATGGGGCCTCTGGAACTAGTTCATTCCTCATGAACATAGTTTTCTTTAGATTCAGCTGTAGACCTATCTTTCCACATTCTCGGTCAAAGTCAGCCAGCATTTGTGCCGCTTGGCTAATGTTTGGTGTTATTAGAACGATGTCATCAGCGAGCGGAGGTGGTGTAGTTGCCGACCATCTATCTTCACTCCCATTCCTTCCCATTCTAATTGTCGCATGATGTTCTCGGGGTGGCGCTGAAGAGTTTTGGTGAAATGGTATCACCCTGTCGAACCCCTCTTTTTGACATCAATGATCACTTCTTTGTAGAATGGTGAGATCCTGGTGGTGAATCCGTAATACAGCTCACGAAGGATCTTGATGTATTGGGTTTGAACACCCTGTTTGGCTAGGGCTTCGATGACTGCTTCAGTCTCCACAGAATCAAAGGCTTTCTGTAAATCAATGAGCGTGAGACAGAGCGGCATCTTGTACTCCCTACAAACCTCAATGAGCTTGGTTACTGTGTGGATATGGTCGATTGTGCTGAATCCTTTCCGGAAGCCTGCTTGCTCGCATGGTTGTCCTTCATCTAGTGTTCTGCTAATCCTGTTCAGGATGACTCGTGTAAACAGCTTGTAGATGACGGACAACAGGCAGATGGGGCGGTAGTTGCCGATGTCGTGAATGTCTCCCTTCTTGAACAGTAGAACTGTCCTGCTGGTTTTCCATTGGGAGGGCACCTTGCATTCGGACAGGTAGCGTGTGAAGAGCCGAGCTAGTGTATTGATGAGTACCGGCGGCAGATTCTTCAGGTGTTCGGGTCTGACTTTGTCTGGGCCTGGTGCTGTTCCCTTCTTTACCGACGAGATGGCATGTCGGATTTCAGAAGGGAGAACGTTGGGAATGACATATCCATCCTGTGGAATTTGGTATGTGGGCAGGTGGATGTGGCTATCAAAGAGATTTGAGTAGAAGTCCTGGATAATCTTCTCCATTGCCTTTCTGGAAGATGTGATAGATCCATCAGGGCGTCGGAGGGCAGTCATCTTGGTCTTATAGTTGGCGAAGGACAGGCGGGCGGGTGCGAATGCTTTTTCCGGCTTCTGCTGCATCTTCCAGTATTTCTGCTCTTCTGTCTTTGAGGTCTTCTTTTATCGCTTCTCTGCACCGTTTAGCAAGCTTGGGCGTTAGCATTTGGTCTCCTGAGGCTCGCGCCTTGCCACGTTGGCGAATGAGCTCGAGAGTTTCTGAAGACAGGCGTCCTTTTGTGTCTTTCTCTCTCTCGGCATTCTTCGCACAATCATGGAGGTGCTGAACCAGTCGGTTGTATTCTTCATCGATGTCGTCAATGATGGTATCTTCCCATGTTGCTGCAATGGTGCCAAAGAGTTCCCAGTTGGTGGTCGTTCTGGGAGTTCTCTTCTTAAACTTTGCAGCCTTTTCTCCCCGTTGCGGGAAGTAGAATTTTGCACGAAGGAGGCGGTGGTCGATCCTGTTTGGAATTTGGGGGCGACAGCAACATCGGTCCAGACAAAACCGTCGATTGAAGATGATGTGGTCAATTTCATTTGTGGAACTGTCCACCAGGAGAGATTCCCATGTCCAACGTTTCGCTTCAGCCTTCTGGAACTGTGAGTTCCCATGAATGGTCTTGGTGGACATGATGAACTCAGATAGTCTCTCACCCTGTTCGTTCCATTCTAGGCCATGGGTCCCGATGTGGAGTTCTTCAGCCGATCTTCTTGGTCCTATCTTGGCATTAAAATCACCGACTATGATCTTGTAGAAGGTGTGATCTTTTTTTATAGAACTCCTCCAATTCCATGTAGAATTTCTCAATTTCATCTTCTTTGTATGTGGATGTTGGTGCGTAGACAATGAAGATAGAAATTGCTGGCAGTGGGCCACATCTCTTCAAGTGTAATCGTCCTATTCGGTTTGTTAGGCATTCAAATGAATCAATGTTGACGGCCATGTTCGTGTTGACAAGGACACCAACGCCACCCGACGCCTCTTTTCGTCGCATGTTCCAAGGAACAATTCTTCTCCGGTGTCAAATACAGCATGATGCAACTGGCGCCTCCCTCGTCTCAGTCAGACCAATGATGTCGTACTTGATCTTTTGCGCTTGCACCATCAGATCCTCAATATATGCTTCCGATGCCAGCGTACGTGCATTGAAAGTACAGACAGTCATTTTAGTCCTTCTTCGTTTTGGCAGCCTAGGATGGCCGTGAAATTTTATCAGGCACTGCTTGTTTGCCTTTCTTACTGCTGCCGTATTAAGGGCTCTTTGGGGTCAGGAAAATAAACATTTCTGTTACTGGATTTGGCATATCGAACACGCATCGGACAGCTTGCCAGGCTCTGCCATGCGGGCGCTATATTCTCATTACTTTGTGGGGCTCTCTCAGAGGGGTGGGTAGAATATTTATGGTAATTTGGAGGTAAATTGCGCAGCGAGGAAAGCTGGTTTCTGCTCTGCCGGGTGTACCTGTGTCTTAGGCTCAAGCATTCCTGGGCTTGAAATACTCTCCTCTGAAGGGCGGGTCTCTGCAGGGTGAGGTCCCTTGTAGGCTGGGTTTCTGACAAGCCGGGCTGGAGACAGGATTAATCTGTGGGCTGGAGACTGGATTAATATGCTGGGGGAGATCTTACCAGCTGCAGAGTGTGGATTGTGAAGATCGCTGCCAGCAAGGTGTGGGGGTTTCTCTGGGCTCCTCCTGAGGCTCCATCGGGATGGTGGACTCGGGTTGGAAGTTGCTCTCGTGGTCCATGGAATGCAGGGGGTTCAAGGGGAAAGCTGGTTTCTGCTCTGCCAGGTGTACCTGTAGACTGCATTCATTACTGGATATAAATATATACCAGTTTTTCTACTAATTCTTGGAAATGGTAACAAAGACTAGAAATGAGCATTGAATGTAGGCAAAGAATTTTACATGATAATCCCTAAATGTCTGTAGGGCAAGTAGGGCAAGCCACAAGATGTAAGAGAAGGGGCGGTGAAATGCCTGCCATGGAGGCAGGCTAGAGTGGGAGGAAATCTAGGGATATTGGTTGTGGGAAATGGGCACTGATGGAGG
>JAJIBD010026278.1:0-25373 GCA_021461705.1 Cryptotis parvus
TCACTTGATCACTTGAATCCGTTATTCATCGATTTGCTCCAGGGGCTCCAGTAACATTTCCATTGGACCCATCACTGCCAATGTAGCCCAATGGCAACTGGTTGATTTAGGAATATGAAGAGACTCAAACCATTCCTTCAGGGGCTTTACAAGGAACTCTGACCATCTTGTAGGTGGGCGGCCATGTGATCTTTTGACATCCTGTGGGATACAGTCGGTAACAGCTCTAGTCCAGTGGTTGTCTCCAAATTGCATTACATGTCCAGAGAATCTGATTTTCGAAGCCTTGGCAAACAAGACAGCGTCCCTCATTCTGGAATAGCGCACGGAGGTTAAAGCTCCAGATGCCTTCTCTCACTTGAGTGAGGCGTGATATTCCAAGCATAGCTCTTTCGCTCCCTCTCTGGGAGACCTGAAAAGCATTCTAATCCTGCTTTCGTAGGGCCCAGGGCTCTGAGGTGTATGTTAATGCAGGGAGAATGGTGGAGTCGAAGAGATGTGCCCAGAGCTGGAGGTTCTTTGTCCTTTTAGCTATTTCTTCGATGCCTTTGAAGGCATTCCAGGCCACTCTCTTCCTCCTGCGCAGCTCAGGTTTTAGGTCATTCATCATGTTGACTTCTCAACCTAGGTACACATAACTGCAGCATTCAGAGATGTTTGTTCCATTGAGAGTGAATGGGGCCTCATGAACTAGTTCACTGAGAGTGAATGTGGCCTCATGAACTAGTTCACTAGTTTCATGAACATAGTTTTCTTCATATTCAGCTGTAGACTATATTTCCACAAACTCAGTCAAAGTCAGCCAGCATTTGTGCAGCTTGGCTAATGCTTGGTGTTATTAGAACAATGTCATCAGCGAAGCGGAGGTGGTGTCGTTGCCAACCATCTATCTTCACTCCCATTCCTTCCCATTCTAATTGTCGCATGATGTTCTCAAGGGTGGCGCTGAAGAGTTTTGGTGAGATGGTATCAACCTGTCAAACCCCTCTCTTGACATCAGTGATCACTTCTTTGTAGAATGGTGAAATCCTGGTGGTAAATCCGAAATACAGCTCACAAAGGACCTTGATGTATTGGGTTTGAACACCCTGTTTGTTTAGGGCTTCGATAACTGCTTCAGTCTCCACAGAACCAAAGACTTTCTGTAAATCAATGAACGTGAAAAGAGCAGCATCTTGTACTCCGTACAAACCTCAATGAGCTTGGTTACCGTGTGGAGATGGTCGATTGTGCTGAATCCTTTCCAGAAGCCAGCTTGCTCGCATAGTTGTCCTTCATCTAGTGTTCTGCCAATCCTGTTCAGGATGACTCGTGTAAACAGCTTGTAGATGACGGACATCAGGCAGATAGGGCAATAGTTGCCGATGTCGTGAATGTCTCCCTTCTTGAACAGTAGAACTGTCCTGCTGGTTTTCCATTGGGAGGGAATCTTCCATTTGGACAGGTAGCGTGTGAAGAGCCGAGCTAGTGTATTGATGAGTATCAATGGCAGATTCTTCAGGTTTTCGGATCTGACTTTTTCTGGGCCTGGTGCTGTTCCTTCTTTACTGACGAGATGACATGTCTAATTTCAGAAGGGAGAAAGTTTAGAATGACATATCTATCCTGTGGAATTTGGTATGTGGGCAGGTGGATGTGGCTATCAAAGAGATTTGAGTAGAAGTCCTGGATAATCTTCTCCATTGTCTTTTTTGTAAGATGTGATAGATCCATCAGGGCATCAGAGGGCAGTCATCTTGGTCTTATAGTTGGCGGAAGGACAGGCGGGCAGTGCGAATACTTTTCCCGGCTTCTGCTGCATCTTCCAGTATTTCTGCTCTTCTGTCTTTGAGGTCTGCTTTTATCGCTTCTCTGCACCGTTTAGCAAGCTTGAACATTAGCATTTGGTCTCCTGAGGCTCGCGCCTTGCCACGTTGCCATGAACTCCAGAGTTTCTGAAGGCAGGCGTCATTTTGTCTCTTTCTCACTCTTGGCATTCCTTGCACAATCATGGATGTGCTTAACCAGTCGGTTGTATTCTTCATCCATGTCATCAATGGTGGTATCTTCCCATGTTGCTGCAATGGTGCCAAAGAGTTCCCAGTTGGTGGTCATTCTGGGAGTTCTCTTCTTAAACTTTGCAGCCTTTTCTCCCCTTAGCGGGAAGTAGAATTTTTGCACGAAGGAGACGGTGGTTCGATACTGTTTGGAATTTGGGGAGCGACAGCAACATCAGTCAGACAAAACCATCGATTGAAGATGATGTGGTCAATTTCATTGTGGAACTGTCCACCAGGAGATCCCATGTCCAACGTTTCGCTTCGGCCTTCTGGAACTGTGGAGTTCCCATGAGTGATCTTGGTGGACATGATGAACTCCAGTAGTTCTCTCATCCTGTTCGTTCCGTTCTAGGCCATGGGTCCCGATGTGGTGTTCTTCAGCCGATCTTTTGGTCCAATCTTGGCAATAAAATCACCGACTATGATCTTGTAGAAGGTGTGATCTTTTTATAGAACTCCTCCAGTTCCATGTAGAATTTCTCAATTTCATCTCGTTTGTTTGTGGATGTTGGTGTGTAGACAATGAAGATAGAAATTGCTGGCAGTGGGCCACATCTCTTCAAGTGTAATCATCCTATCCTGTTTGTTAGGCATTCAAATGAATCAGTGTTGACGGCCATGTTCATGTTGACAAGGGACACCAATGCCACCGAAGCCTCTTTCGTCACATGTTCCAAGGAACAATTCTTCTCCGTGTCAAATACAGCATTATACAACTGATGCCTCCTCATCTCAGTCAGACCAATGATGTCGTACTTGATCTTTTGCGCTTGCCCCATCAGATCCTCAATATATGCTTCCGATGCCAGCATGCATGCATTGAAAGTACAGACAATCATTTTAGTCCTTCATTTTGGCAGCCTAGGATGGCCGTGAAATTTTATCAGGCACTGCTTGTTCGCCTTTTTACTGCTGCCATATTAAGGGCTTTTTCGGGTCAGGAAAATAAACATTTTTGTTACTGGTTTTGGCATATTGATCACACATTGGATAGCCAGGCTCTGCCATGTGGGCACTATATCTCATTACTTTGTGTGGCTCTCGCAGAGGGGTGGTTAGAATAGTCACAGCAATTTGGAGGTAATCATCTAACACAGCGGCCACGCACAATGGGGAAAGCTGGTTTCTGCTCTGCCAGGTGTATCTGTGTCTGTGGCTCAAGCATTCCTGGGCTTGAAATTCTCTCCTGTGAAGGGCGGAGTCTCTGCAGGTGGGTCCTTGTAGGCTGGCTTTCTGGAGACTGGATTAGTCTGTTGGGTGGAGATCTTATGAGCTGAGGAGTGTGGATGGTGAAGATCGCTGCCAGCAAGGTGTGGGGATTTCTCTGGGCTCTTCTGAGGCTCCATCGAGAGGGGTGGACTCGGGTTGGAAGTTGCTCTCGTGGTCCATGTAATGCAAGTGGTTCAATGGGGAAAGCTGGTTTCTGCTCTGCCGGGTGTATCTGAGTCGATCTATTACACAAAGCAATAACTGATTTTTTTCTCTCCTTTTTTAAAAAAAATCTTGGGCCCACACTTGACTGTGTTAGGGGCTTACTCCTGGCTCTGTGCGCAGTACTTACTCCTATGTCTGTGCTCAAGGATCACTCTTGGCAGTAGTTGCTGGGTGCTATCTGCAAGCCACATGCCTTGACTGCTCTAATGTCTCTCACACTACTACTAATGTTTATTTCATTGTCTATATAATTTTGCTTTTCTCAGAATATCATATTGTTGAAATTACATGATAGGTAGGCTTCTCAGATTTATTTTTTACTTAATAATTTCACTTACAATTATTCCATGTCTTTTCATGGCTTGATAGTTCATACCTCTTTGACACTAAAGTAAAATCACATTGTCTGATATATCAAAACCATTGAAGTGTCACTTGGTCACTTCCCAGTTTTTGGTAAGTATGAATAAAGCTGCTGAAATAACTAAAGACACATTTGTGTAAATAATGCCTCTAGTACTTTGGGTAGTTCCAAGGGAAAACAATTGCCAATAATCTGCTCAGCATGTTAAGCCCTATAATAAACAATAAAAAATATCTTCCAACATAGCAATATATTTTATAACCCCACAAGTAATGTCTGAGAGTTTCTGTTGGTACACACCCTAATAAGCATTTGGTACTTTCAGAATGTCAGATTTTGGCCATTCTAAAAAATTTGTTTTGATAAATCATTATAGATTTTATTGCATTTTACGGATAATATGCAATGTGAAGCATGTCTTCATATGTGTAATATGTATATTCATTATAGTGATGTGAGTATAAGTCATGATATTTTGTTTAAAGAATTCTGTGAATATTTGGGGTAACACTCCTTATCAAATATCTTTTACAATTATCGGTCTCCAAATCTGTTTTTCAATTCTCATAAAATATTTTTAGCAGAGCAAAAGTTTTAAATTTTATTGAACCTCAGCTAGTCAATATTTCTTCCTGAATTATCTTTGGTTTGGTATAACAAGTCATCAAATTTCCATGATAATTTAGTTTTATTCTGATGTCAAATTCTAATAGTTTAAGAGTTTTTTCTTCTAAATTGAGTTTTTTTATTTGTTCTGAGTTAATTTCGGTGATCATAAAGGCTCTGTCTAAATTCATTTATATGCATGCAGTTTTATCATCTGTAGTTTCATCATCTTCAAAAACTGTTTTTTTTTCTTACATTATAATACCTTTGTTCCTTTGTCAGAGTCATTTAACTATACTTAGGTGCTCTATTTTTGAGCTTCTTTTTTATGTTCTACTAATGTGTTAGGTATTGAATTCTTGTAATCTTTCACTAATGTCATATGTTTTAGCTTTATTAGTCTCAAGGTGGGATAGGATCAGTTCTTTTTGCTTCTTTCTTCTTTAATATTGCATAACTATTATGAACTTTTTGCCCCTGTATAGAACATTTAGAATCATTTTGTCAGTGTCCAATGTCACATTATTGTGAATGATTTCATGAGTATATTCAAATAGTTTGCATGCAGTCCTCTCCAAAACACTACCAGAAACCACCTGCAAATCATAAGTGAACTCACAACCATATAGCCTGAGCAATTTACACCTATAAATATGAAGCTTTGGTTAATATGATTGACATGTTTAAAGAAGTGGAGAGAGGGAATTGGTATTTTTTTCCTTTTTGGTTCACTCCCAGTGATGCTCAGGTGTCACTCCTGGCTCTGACTTAGGAATTTCTCCTAGTGGTGAACGGGGAACTATATAGGATTCTGGGAATCGAACCCAGTTCTGCTGCTAGCCAGGCAATGCCCTCTCTGCTGTGCCATCATTCCAACCCCAGGGAAATGGTATCTTGACTTTAGTAGCAGCTATTATGTTGGCTGACTGAGGTGAGGGAAGAACAAAACACTGAAGTCCCATTAGCCCTAACATAAGTGTCTATCAATCACTGTATCACTGTCTTCCCTTTCATCATTGATTTGCTAGAACGGGCCCCAGTAACACCTCCATATGTCCTGTATCATGCTAGTAGAGCCCAAGGGCATCTGCTTGCTCCAGGAACATAAAGAGCCTCAATCCATTCCCGGAATGAGGTCTATAATTGTTACTGGTATTTGGCATATCAAATACAACACGGGTAGCTTGCCAGGCTCTGCCATGCAGGTAGCATACTCTTGTAGTCATCTCTAAGTCCAGCATTTATTGATGAACTGCGTGAGCCGGGTTGTGATAGGCTGGTCTGCTGGGTGGAGTTCTGACGAGAGAGAAGTCTGGATGTGGAAAATGGAGGCCCTCATGGAGTTGGGGGGTCGTCTGGCTTGTTTCAAGGCTCTGTTGGGGTGGCGGGCCAGGGCTACAACCAGCCATCCCTCCTGGGTGCCTCATGAGTGGCTGGGCACAGGGAGAGTAAGCAGCAGCTCTGCCCCCATGTCTGTGAGTCTCTGGACCGGCATACCTAAATCGTATTTAAAAAAGACTGCTGCAGGGTGGAACTCGATGAGCCAGGCTGTGATAGGCTGGTCTGCTGGGTGGACTTCTGACACGAGAGAAGTCCGGATGTGGAAAATGGAGGCCCTCATGGAGTGGGGGATTGTCTGGCTTGTTGCAAGGCTCTGCTGGGCTGGCGGGCCAGGGCTAGAACCCGCCATCTCTCCTGGGCTCCTTTTGTGAGCGGCTGGGCACAGGGAGTGCAAGTCGCAGCTCTGCCCCATGTCTGTCTCTGGATCAGCATACCTGGGCCGGATTAAAAAGATTGCAGCAGGGTGGATCTCAATGAGCTGGGCTGTGATAGGCTGGTCTGCTGGGTGGACTTCTGACACGAGAGAAGTCCGGATGTGGAAAATGGAGGCCCTCATGGAGTGGGGGGTCGTCTGACTTGTTGCAAGGCTCTGCTGGGGTGGCGGGCCAGGGCTAGAACCCGCCATCCCTCCTGGGCACCTTGTGAGCGGCTGGGCACAGGGAGAGCAAGTAGCAGCTCTGCCCCATGTCTATCAATACTGTGGTAAATTACTGTGCTATCAATAGAAACTGAAGACCAGGACCAAATAAGTCTTGGTGAGTTAATCTGATGGCATGTGGGAGGCTTCCCACTACCAACCCAAACGCGCCCCCACCCACATGCACACACACATTCACCAAGGGATTTAAGAATTAGAAAGTTGGGATGACAGCCAAGGATGGAGACCTGAATTACGTTTATTGCACTCAGAGGAATATAACCCAATCATGAAGGAAAAGCAGTGGGGCCCTCTGCCTCTGAATGGGCCTCTCCATCAACTCCAATAGCAAGATTTGATCAAGACTGTCAGTCTCCAAAATTCCTCCCTTCCCTCCTAAGCAACATAAAAGAGAAAGCCAACATTAAAGCCATAGTGCTGCCTATGGGAAAGCAAAAATGACAGCCCAGATGCAAAATCATAAAAAATTTGGTAGGCTACCTTTTTAGAAATAAGATGGAAATCGGTGAACAAAATTATTAATATTAAGAGAGCAAACATAAAGGCATAGAATTTGAGGATGCAATAGGTAGGGAACTTGGAGGTAGCATCACAATGCTTAATGAAATTAGAGAATCTCAACCATCTTTCCATAAAAAGGAAGGATGGCATCAGAAAAGAGTTATCGGAGCAGGAACTCTTCATAAGAAAGACTGAAGATAATAACAAATAAAGCATAATGGGGATCACTTGATCACTTGAATCCCGTTATTCATTGATTTGCTCGAGCGGGCACCAGTAACATTTCCATTGGAACCTATAACGTGCCAATGTAGCCCAATGGCATCTGGTTGATTCAGGAATATGAAGAGCTTCAAACCGTTCCTTCAGGGTCTTTACAAGGAATAATGGGGATGAAAATATCTAATTAATAAAATTAAATCTAGAGTAGGAATCATAGGAAACAGGCTTACTGTCTGAGGGAAATATTTAGAAAATTTGAAGATAAAATTTCAGTAATGACAGCAGAAGAGCAGAAAGAAATAAGACTTAGATGGGCGAAATAATGAAGGAACTTAACAAGAACTGTCAGACTGCATTAGAAGAAGAAGCTTACAGTTAATATACATCCCAGATGACAAAAAGAGAAAGAAGCAGGGACCATAATCAAATAAATCATATTTGAGAACTTTTTAACCCTAAACTAAGACCTATGTATGGATATAAAGGATTTTGATGTAACACCAAAATTTGCCAGTGCTGTACAGCCTATGTTGGGAAACTTCAGTGTTAAATTACAAAATGTTTTTAAAAATATTAAACACTGCGGGGCACAAGGTCTAGAAGTGATTATTTGGAGAGAGAGAGAGAGAGAGAGAGAGGTAGAGAGAGATTGTGTGTGTGTGTGCCTGTGTGTATCTGTGTGTTTAGGCTATAGGTTTTTATCTACTCTGACAAGTTCTTTATTGTAGACAGCACTTTTGGGATCTTGACAACCAAAGTAATTGAAATAGTTGGTTTATCATCTACCATATCCATCAATACTTTTGTTGGGCAATACTTAATTTTTGCTGCAGTTCCCCTTACTCTTCTTTTCCGGAGGAAGGCTGGAAGGGGCACAGCCAGAATTGCTCAGGACTTACTCCTGGCTCTGTGCCTCTGCGAGTGGTGGATACAGAGGATCACCTGTGGTGCCAAGGATCAAAATTGAGTCAGCTCTACTGCTCTTCTATTGTTAGCCCCTAAGTGTGACTTTCTTATGAATCCAGGCATATTGATTTCTTCAGGTTTAGGCTTTTAATTGTTAATGTAAAAAGCCTTACCTGACTCCATGCTCCTCATGTAGAGAAGCAAAACTGCCCAAATTTTCAAACTTCAAGATCATTTTTTGTGCAAGAGAGGCTCAAGCTCAATGCTCACTTTCAAAAAGTAAAAGATGTGGTGCAGTACTACTAAACTTCCTTCCTTCCTTCCTTCCTTCCTTCCTTCCTTCCTTCCTTCCTTCCTTCCTTCCTTCCTTCCTTCTTCCTTCCTTCCTTCCTTCCTTCCTTCCTTCCTTCCTTCCTTCCTTCCTTCCTTCCTTCCTCCCTTCCTCCCTCCTTCCTCCCTTCCTTCCTCCCTTCCTTTCTTCCTCCTTTCTTTCTCTCTCTCTTTCTCTCTCTCTTTCTTTCTTTGTCACAACCGGCGATGCTCAGGGGTTTCTCCTAGCTCTGTACTCAGGAATTACTCCTGGCACTGCTCAAGGGACCATATGGGATGCCGGGGATCAAACCTGGCTGGCATGGGCCGGCCATGTGCAAGGCAAATGCCCTACCCACTGGGCTATCGCTCCAGCCCCATACTGAACTTTCTAAGAACCAAATCTCATTTCTATCAACTCTTTGATGCCTCATGGAATGCCTTCAAAAGCATCGAAGAAATAGCTAAAAGAACAAAGAATCTCTGGCCCCGGGCACCTCTCTTCAACTCCACCGTTCTCCCTGCATTAATATATGCCTCAGAGACCTGGGCCCTACGAAAGCAGGATGAGAACACTATTCGGGTCTCCCAGAGAGGAATCGAAAGAGCTATGCTTGGAATATCACACCTTACTCAAGTGAGAGAAAGAATCCGGAGTTCGGACCTCCGCTGCTATTCCAGAATCAGGGACGCTGTCTCGTTTACCAAGGTATAGAAAATCAGATGGGCGGACATGTAATGCGATTTGGAGAGGACCACTGGACTAGAGCCGTTACTGACTGGATCCTGCGGGATGGGATGTCAAAAGATCACGTGGCCGCCCACCTACAAGATGGTCAGACTTCTTTGTCAATGCCCTGAAGGAACGGTTTGAGGCTCTTCATATTCCTGAAGCAACCAGATGCCATTGGGCTACATTGGCACGTGATAGCGCCAAATGGAATTGTTACTGGCACCCGCTCGGGCAAATCGATGAATAATGGGATTCAAGTGATCAAGTGATATAACAACTTTTTTGCTTAGTAATAGGCTTCTAAAAAATGAATGACAGTTACTGAATAAAATATAGATATTTATTGATAAAGTATTATTTCTCCATAGTTAGCTCATAAATCTTAAATAACTTAACTTTCTTATATTTTATTGCCATATATGTGTGTATATATAATAAGGATGTTAATTAGATATTCATACATCATGCATATACATGCCTTCTAATATACAAATCAGTACAATGAAATAATTTTACCAAACAGTAATGTATCATAATTAAAATTTGAAAGGACTTTACGAATCTTATATTTTCATTTTTTCATGAAGGTAGTTAAGTTTATATTGGGTAATGGTAAATGGTCTTTCCCTTCTTTATGGACTATTCTGTATAATTTTATACATTTGCAAATGAACTTTCTTTTATAAAATGAGGAAATTAGACTAGAAACCATAACTTTGCATAAAATATTACTATATCTAAAATATTTAATGTCTATGTATATAATTATATTATATATAAATACATAATTTCAGTATGCATTAATCATTTCTAATGAAATTTATATATAATTTTTGATAAATATTTCTAAATGCATTTTTTTATTTCATTGTCATCATTCAGCAAAAAAATATTTCCCAGTAAATCGGGTCATGCCCAGCATTCAGGCATATTTTTAGCTCTACAAATTAAGGGATTACTCTTTGTGGTGCCAGGATTACAGCTGAGGTTGTTTGCATACAAGGCAATCCCTTTACCCTGTTCCACCCTCCAGACCAACAGAAAGTCTTTTAAAATATGCACAGACTAAAAAAAAAAAAAAATAAATCATGCAAGATAATATTCCTTCTCCACAGCAAAGGTTAAAGAGAAAAAGAAAAAATCTTTTATGTTTTGTAAAGTGTAAAAGGTTAAATATATTTTGTCGTAAAGGTCATTTTTTCCTTTTCCTCTTGTGATTTCTATGAATACCACAAAGGGCAAAATCATCTTCCAGTTTCACATTTACTTATGTCTGTTGTTTGCAGAAAAGTTCTTTGCTCTGTAGGCCACACTCTCTGAATGGTCATCACCTGGATGCATCATAGATAGTATTATGCTGTTCATGTTCGTGTTCTGTGTGTGTGCCAACAGGTTTTGTTAGCATGGCCCTAAAAAGTTTCTCAGTTGACTCCTGATCAGATGACTCTAAAGTCTTCTAAAATAAGAATATTTGGTTTCACAAAGATATTGATGAGGTGAAACTCCCCAAAACAACATCAGAACATGTCAGAATAATGACATGTGCATGACTACATTTCTGCATTAAGTTAGAGCATGCTGCAGCAGTAATGATCTGTTCCAGAGTAATCCTGCAGTAGATTAGTCTTTGTCCTTCAGTTTTTAGAGCCACTATTTTTATTTATTTTTAAATTGAGGAAGTAATCAATAGTTTGAAAGACAGCTGTTTTTATACTGTGGTCTAGAAGGCAAATAGGCATTTGTTGTTCCAAAATAAAATAAAAATAAGTACAAATAACCCGGCTGTCACTGGAATTAGTGAGTCATGAAAGCCAATGGCATAATAACTTTTTGTCTTCAAAGCCAGAATTCTCTGATACTGAATTTGGCCTCTCAGAGTCTAAAGGATGAATGGATAAACCACTCTGTACAATAGCTAGTGTGGCATAAACAATGGCATAATAAATTCTCTTTTAATCGATTATATTTTTTGGTAGATATGCTTAATATCAACAACTAAACTTCTTTAGAGTATTTTCTGATTTTCCACAATCATTTGAATCATTTAGAATTCTGAAGACAGATGTGATCTTTTAAGCAAGAGAGAGTAGATGAAACTTGCACATTTCAGGTTGTGGGCATCCTATACATTTCTCTCTATTTTCTATTTTAATGAAATGATGAAAAAATGTTGCATAAGTAGATGTGAAATATATGTGTATATAGTTTACTATGTAATTTTGCACCCTTGTTTCATTCCTTTAGTATTTGCATCTTTTTCATTTTCATTTACTATAGCACAAAGACTTGAACAATAAAAAAAAGATCGCTGACTCTCTTTTCTCTTCTCTCCCTCCTTCCTGTGCAATTTTATCAAAAGAAACCCCAGAGAGCTTTAGCTATTCCATATTTTAAGTGGAAATCTGACTCATGTCTTTGTGAGTTTGTCGGGAGTCGCTGGGGTCCTCAACAGTATTAGGACAGAAGTTCTCTTCTACCTCCGAGACTGCCGGGAACGGATAAAAACTCACGAGTCCGACGCAGTTCCAAAAAAAGACATTTAATAGTATAAAAACTCTACCAGTGCAACCCAATATAATGAAAGAACTCTAGCTCTGGTCAGACCTTAGACCATACATGAGAGCCCAAGTCTCCCACTAAAGAGGACCCCACCAGAGAGAGAATCCTACCAAAGAGAGTCCTAACATAAAGAGTGTAGTACCTCAAGTCAGTGGGCTTATATACACAAAAGTAATCCTAACTTCAGGGAGGTTAACAAAGAACCCTAAACAGCTTCTAGATAGTAGAAGAGTTCAGAAGAATGGTGCCACACCCTACTACAGGTATAAACAAAGGATTAGGCCAAGGACTAATCCCTTCTTCCAAGATTATTTTTATGTAAAACACTGGAGGGTGGGACTGGTATAAGGTAATACATCTTAATTTCATGGGCTTCATGTAATCAGATGGTACCCACAAGGTCCTGCTTATTTATTATCTGCACCAGGGTGATTCTGAGTATCTTGTTCTCCATATACTGAAAGGGTTACACTCGCCTGCTTGAGGGCAAACTAGACTGATCCTTCCTATAATCTTAAACAATAATCTCAACTGAGTCAGGATGGCAGTCTTCTGGTAAATTATAACTGTCCCACTTGGGTGTAGTGGATATAAAGAGGAGCTGTGCCCAATGTAGATAACATAGAAGACTTAGTAGACGATATAGCAAGTCAGAAGCTACTCATTCAGAGTCAAGGTGACTTCTGTAACTGCCACACCCTCCAACATTGCTTACATAGAAGAGAGATCTCATTAGTATGAACTCTGGTTTAGGAACATGTAAATACATTAAGCTGTGAGTGGATAAAACAGCAAAGCTCTCAAGGTATCTAGACCTGTCATTCAACATGAGTTAACCTTAGAAAAATCATTTCTATTGTTTTTATGATTACTCTCTCTTTATTTTGCATTGACTAGGGTTTGTTTTGGGATAGAGTTCTTTAGTAGTATATACATTCAGAAGAGGTTTTGAAGCCAATAAGATTATTTGAATACCAATTTAGTAAAGGGAACTTTCCAAATATGAAACAAAAGTCAATGTCCAGTATGGTATATTAGGATAGGGTAAATATATGTTTTACACCCTCAAGTATTATATGTTATAGACAGAAATTCATCAAGGTTGTAAAAGAAGCATAGTATTTTCAAGTTAGTATGCATGAAGATTTTATTAAATTGTAGTCTAATCCTGAATTTTCCCTTAATAGCTACTGGCTCTTTATTATTTACCCTTTCTGGAACTCCTCTTTCTTACCTTTAAAATATTTTATGAAATACTATCACCTTTTAACTAAAAGCTATACAAGTTCTTAATTTCATGTTAATGTTAGAAAGCACAGAATTCCTTCATTCCACTGAATAATCATAGACATAGATTCTAATAGTATAATATATTAAAATATCTTCACTTCTAGTTAAATTCATATGTGTAGTATCAGTAAAACAACTGGATATGCACTAATTTTCTGGGAAGTTTGGCTGATATATGTTTGGTAAACTGTGATTCAGATTGACATGTGTATACATTACAAGATAATTATCAAAATATTTACTTTATCATAAGTAGACTGAGATCTACGGTCTCAATTTATAATCTTTCTTCATGGAAAATAGTCATGAGGCTAAAACTTAAAAGAAATAAGACCAATTGAAATAGTTAAATGTACAATTACTTTATGTTTAAAATAGATACTAAAAATCATGTTTTCCCTTTATCACTTTGATTTTAATTCACATTTAAAACCTAAATTATCTACGTGACTTTAAAATGTCTTCAAGTCAGAGAGAGAGAAAATATCTGTCTTCTTACATATAATCGTCTTAACATGCACATGCCAGATGGTGTTTCATATCAGGTCAAAATAATGAAGGAATCTGGCTTTATGTCTAAGAATCAGGGGGAAAACACTGGTATCTATTTATGTCGTATTAATGAATGCAGTCATTCTATATCTGTCCTTTTCCTTCTGACTAATTTCACTCAGCATGATAGTCTCCATGTCCATCCATTTGCAGGTAAATTTCATAATTTCATCTTTTCTGACAGCCGCATAGTATTCCATAGTGTAGATGAACCACAGTTTCTTTAGGCAGTCCCTCTGTTCTCGGGCATTTAGGTTGTTTCCAGATTCTAGCTATAGTGAATAGCGCAGAGATGAATAAAGAAGTACAGATAGTGTTTCTGCTATGCGTTTCCGGTCTCTCGGGTATATTTCCAGGAGTGCTATTGCTGGATCAAATGGGAGCTCAATATCTAGCTTTCGGAGGAATGCCCATATTGTTTTCCAAAAGGGCTGGACCAGTCGGCACTCCCACCAACAGTGGATCAGAGTCCCTTTTCCCCACATCCACGCCAGCACCAGTTGTTCTTGCTGTTTTGGATGTGTGCCAGTCTCTGTGGAGTGAGATGGTACCTCATTGTTGTTTTGATTTGCATCTCCCTGATGATTAAAGATGAAGAGCACTTTTTCATATGCCTTTTGGCCATTTGAATTTCTTCTTTTTGGAAGCTTCTGTTCATTTCTTCTCCCCATTTTTTGATGGGGCTGGCTGTTTTTTTTTTCTTGTGAAGGGCTACCAGTGCCTGATATATCCTGGATATTAATGTGGGAAATGGTAATGGCAGATTAAAACTCACCATTTAATATAGACAAAGAGACTTAAGTGATAAACTCTAAGTATCTGCAGGGCTAGCCACAATGTGTAAAATAAGAGGGAGAGAGATGCAGAGACAGAGAGAGAGACAGAGAGAGAGTGGAAACGGGGCTGTCTGCTATTAAGGCAGCATGGGGGTGGGCGGGGGGGGGTGGGGTACATTGGTGGTGGAAATGGGGCACTGGTGGAGGGATGGGTGCTGGTATACTGTATTACCAAGAACCAATTATGAACACCTTTATAATTGTATGTATCACGGTGCTATAATAAAAAATTTTAAAAAAAAAAAAAAAACAATCAGGGGGAAATGAGTAAGGTTTCATTTTATAATAGCATTTTTCCTTGAAAGCAATCATTCATAATAATTTCTGATATGTTTTTATGTGTATGGATTTATTGCTGCTTATTTCATTTCTATATTGTCGGGTATGGCCGCTGGGGTCCCCTACAGTTCAGGACAGAAGTTCTCTTCTACCTCCGAGGACGCTGGGTGAACGAATGAAAACTCACGAGTCCGTGCAGTTCCAAAAGGTTTTTAATAGTACAAAAGCTCTTCCACAGCACTCCAATATAATGAACAAACTCTAGCTTTGGTCCGAACTTAGACCATACAAAAGAGCCTAAGTCTCCCACCAAAGAGAGAGGATCTCACCCAAGATGAGATGAGTCCTACCCAGAAGAAGGAGCAAAAGGCCAAAGAGCAAAAAGCCAAAAGACAAAAGTCGCAGGAGCCAAAAGCCGAAAATAAAAAGGCCAAAGGGGCCTCAAGTCAGTCCCCTTATATACACCAAAGTATCCAGGGAGGGTTGTGTCAACAAAGAACTCTAAACAGAATGTAGTGCCAGACCCTATTGCAGGTATAAACAAAGGTTAGCCAAGGTCTAATCCTTTCTATGGAGATTATCTCTTATGTAAAACACTTGAGGGAGAGAGGGCTGATATAAAGTAATACATTTTAATTTCATGAGCTTCATGTAATCTGGATGGTACCCACAAGGTCCTTATTATTATCTGCACCAGGGTGATTCTGAGTATCTTGTTCTCGTGTACTGAAAGGGTCACACTCTCCGGCTTAGAGCAAACTAGTATGATCCTTCCTATAGTCTTCCTATAGTCTCAACGTAGCCCGATGGTAGTCTCCTGGTAAATTATAACTGTCCCACGCTGGGTGCAGTGGATATAAAGAGGAGCTGTGCATAATCTAGAAAACATAGAAGTCTTAGTAGATGGATAAGTCAGAAGTTATTCAGTCAAGGTGACTTCTATAACTGCCACACCCTTTAGCAGTGTTTACATAGAAGAGAGGTCTCATTAGAATGAACCGTGACTTAAATAGATTAAGCTGGGAGTGTGCAAAACAATAAAGCTCCCAGGTTATCTAAACCTGTCCTCCAACACTATATGTACTTTGTTGGAATTCCAAAAGGTAACATATGATTCATTGGAATATCTTCACATTTTCTTAGGCCACTACAGCTAAATAATATTTAGCCTTCACATATTTAAAATTGAAAATTAGTAACTAGACTAGAAACTAAAAAAAATGACTAATGGGGAGGGATAATTAATACAAATTATGTTAAGTATTGAACAGTAATATTTTAATTACTTGTAGAAAACTAACCATAAATGGCCTGAATTCCTCCACTAAAATATTTATTCCTTTTATGTAATATAAGCACTTTTATGAAGTAAATCTTGCTAATTTTAGGCTTTTATGTTGAGCAAAAGGAAAATTATACTCTCTACTTACTTTTATTACTGTTTTTGGTTTTATCTCCTTCTTTGAATACATCATGCTGTTAGCAAATCTGATCAAATTAGTCTATCATAATTATGATCACTTACCTCATTTTCTTTTGTTTTTGCAACACACCCAGTGGTGCTAAGGCATATCTCTGGCTCTGTGCTCAGGGATGATTGTTGGGAGACCATATGTGATAACAAGATCAAATTTGGCTGATTTGATCGTGTTATCACATATGGTAGCCCCCAAATCATCCCTGAGCTTAGAGACACAGGTATACCTTAGCAGCCCTGGCACTACATATCTGTATGTGTGTGTATAGATAGATATAGACATATTCACACATACATATAATAAATATTTGTTTATGTGCACATATATATGTGCATATATACACATATAGATATAGATATATCATTGATAACACCTGAGCAGTCAATAGAAGATAAATATTAAGGTCATGCATAAACTGAGTCTTATCATTTCAGTTCCAAACCCAGCCAAAAAATAAAATGTTGAAAGTTTTTATTTCAGCAAATCTTCACACTAAATTCTGTGTATCGACTCCCTAGTGAAACTAGAAATAAAAAAGCTATTTTTGAAGAATTTTAAGTGTCTGGAATTGTTCTACGACATACAATATAGGTTTTATGATGAATAAATTTAAAAAATTGAGATTTGATAAGCTAGTCTGCCCTGCCCCGTCATTTAAACTACATTCCTATAAACATATTATTGAGAAATAAGTATGCTGTTGTCCCCAACACATCTCACACTTAATAGAACAGAGATCTTTCAGTGAAAGAAACAGTATAAAATAGTATTCCACGTCTCTTCCCATATGAATAGATTGATTTTATTTACTATAAAATGTGAATAAGTTGAAGCAAAGGGAACTCCCTAAGCCAATAAAAGGTTTTGGTAAAGAAAATTGAGGTTAAATAGGTAGATTAATTATCAAAATACGAAAAACTCTTGGGTGATGGAGTTACGATCACCCATTGGGTTAGGTTCTTTCCTAGCATGTAGCAGACCCCCTTTTTTTTATATTTTGTTCATTCCCTGATACCACATAAAGTCCCCCCCACTATTTTCTCAGAAGTGATTCTTGAGCACATAGTTAGGACAGTCTTAAGGACTGCTGGGTATGTCCCAACCCTAAACAAAAACAAACAAATAAAAATGTAAACTCTGTATTAGGAAATTTTCTGGAGGTGAAAAAAAAGCCATAAATGGAACTGGGAACTTCCTTCCTAAGGTAAAAATGTTATGATGAAATTGTACTTTCCTGTGTTTGTGGTTTCTTGAGAATTATCTGAGAACTTTGCATACAAAACTGCAATCTTGACAAGTAATTTTATAAGAAGCCAAGTATAAAAATATTCATTGTAGCATTATAATATAAAACTATACTTGCACTGTATTATTTTGTGAATTTCTTTTTATTTCTTTTTGGGTCACACCCAGCAATGCTCAGGGGTTACTCCTGGATCTGCGCTCAGGAATTACTTCAAGCAGTGCTGAGGGGACCATATGGGATGCTGGGGATTGAACCTGGGTCGGCGGCATGCAAGGCAAAAACCTTACCCGCTGGAGTATTGCTCTGGACCCAATTTGGAATTTCTTAAAATGAAACATCTCTGTGAACGGACTAGCATGAATTATTTTTGAAGATATATCAAATTATCAAAAGCTGTTCTTCTGTAAAATACTCATATATTTGGGTTAGATAGCTTATCATTTATTTTTTTATATATATATGTATATGTATATGTATATGTATATGTATATGTATATGTATATGTATATGTATATGTATGCATACATCAGTATATGTTCAAGAATATATAAATATTTTTATGAAACAGATATATAACAAACTCATAATTACTTTACCTCTGGAAAAATAAGATTATAAAACTGAGGCTACAGTGAAAGGAATATTGCTATTATTATAAAATAGAGTGATATCATGGTGGGTGGGGGGCATTTGTCTTGCACATAATCAAACAAGTTTAATTCCGGTACTGCCAGGAGTTATTCCTGAATTCTGAGGCAGGAGTAAACCTGAGCATTTCCTGGTGTGGCACCAAAAACCAAAGAAAAATTAAAAATAATTGTGTATTTTTTTTTTGCTTTTTGGGTCACACCCGGAAATTCTTTCAGGGGTTTCTCCTGTCTCTGCACTCAGGAATTACTCCCCAGTAGTGCTCGGGGGACTATGTGGGATTCCGGGAATCGAACCGGGCTGGCATGGGCTGGCCACATGCAAGGAAAATGCCCTACCTGCTGGGCTATCGCTCCGCCCCCAAAAAAAAATTGTGTATTTATTTGTTTATGACTTTATGAAGTTAACTAACAAGCCTTAGTACTTCATAAATTTTGAAAAGGAAGATGTTTTCAAAGATGACTTAAATTTTCTCAATTGGGTGGACAGTAGTAAAATTTGGATGGATTTAAATTTTTAGAAAAGGAATATGTTTTTTGAGAATAGGAAGTGAAATCATTTAACTTCACAAATGTTGTACTAGATGTAACTTGCAACCATTAAAATTCAGCCACTGAACGAATAGTTTGATATTAAGACATTAATTTGTAGAAGTTAGGGGATTGAAATGCATAGGTTAATTGAAACTGTTTGGTTGTAAGTAGAACCATATCAATAAATGATAATTTCTAGTAAAGAATGTGGTCAAAAAGAGAACCAAGGGGCAGGAGTGAGAGGAGTGTTAGAGTACTTTCCATGCACAATGCTGACCCTGGTTTGGTACTCAGCAGTCCATAGGCTCCCTCAAGCACAGCCAGGAGTGATCCCTGAGTACAGTCAGGCGTAAGCCCTGGGGGAACCCAGTCTTGACTCAGAAACAAAAGATTTCCTGGACAAAGCACTGCAGTATTCCATCTACTAATCATAAAACAGGAAAGGAGTGCAAACATATCAGAACGTGTGGTTAGAGATGTATGGAGAAAACAAAACAAAGCATGAGTGAATGACAAAGAAAAGGAGAGTTTGCATAAAAAGAAGTAGTCACATGTCAATACGTTGTTGCAGAAATGTATTGCTTAGGATGTCGAGCTTCTTTGGTCTTAGCAGCACCAAGGGGCACTGTTGTGGTACTAATATAATACATTTTAAATAAATAATAAAAAAACAAGTAAAACTTGAATGATTTACGAGGCATGGAGAACAAGTTAAAATTTCAAAGAAGCTTAGTTAAGAAAAAGGAGAGTAACAGTGAAAGAGAACTCCACTGGAGATCCCAGAATGTACAGAATTATTCTGAGCAAGTTATAATTCAGTTGGTAAGCATTTAACCAAAAAAAGAAAGTGCGTAAAAATAAAGAAAGGTAAATCAAGAAGGAGACAGGCTTGCTCTAAAAAGTTGATTGTGACAAGACACAAAGAAGAAGGGAGGATGAAGGTTTGTGTGTGCTCTGTTACGGAACGGTAAAACAATAACCACACTGACCTCTATTTTCTCTGAAGTGGACGGCAAGGTTATTTGTGGAGGGTGTCAGGGATTGGACACTACGCACATAATATTCAGGTAGAACAGTATTTTGTTGTTACGTGACACTTCTTGTTAAGATTACTGAATGGATGATTACCATTTTCACCCACAGATTGATTCTGAAAGGCAAATTTATATTGAAGTTTTATATGAAACCATATTATGATTCTCACAACATATCCAAACTCTATTATGTACCCAGAAATAATATTTAGAGACATAACTTTAAATGGAATAGATCATCATTTCCAGTTTATATAGTTAGGCCTCTAAACTGTGGCGACAAAGCAGTCATCTTCTGGAGTGCTAGTCACTCATCAGTCTTGGAGTTTTGGCTGAATGCCCTTAAGCCTGAAAAGAATTCCTGCTGTCTTTGTGTGGAATTAAACAGTCAAGCACTTGCCCTCATTAATAGAGGCACAGCTTCTTCTTGCTTGGCCATCGCACCACCAGATGTATCATATAAATATTCTAATGGATGGTGGTGGACTATGAACATAGGAGATAATCTGATGCAGGCAGATGCTAGCAGTCAAGATTACTCAAGCTGTATTGAAATTTCCTTTGCACCTGGCACTGGAGGTGTTAGCCATGCCAGTTCAATCCCCCAACACAGATGTTCTTGTTGCACCACTTTGTAAGTGTAACATTTAGGTTTCTGTTCAGCTTTGCCATAGTACACATAAATACTGTAATCCAAAGACCACCCATTTATTAGTGCACCTGCAACTTCAACCACATTTCTTTTATTCTTTTCAACAATTTTGTTTTAAAAAGAGAAAAAGATAGCCAAAGGTGAATAACCTTTTCGGTATCTGCCAAATAGTTTGGTTAAAATGATGATGTTTATTATGAAAATCACAGTGTTAGATACAAACAAAAATCAAAATGCTGTTACTAAAGCATAGAAGTTCAACTGAACTAGGATGAAGAAAATATGCTTTGTTCATTTCTATTTTAGTTTTCTTTTCATAATAAAATATGTTATATGTAAATATCATTTGTCTCAGTACTAACATTTTAAAATAATAGATTGTTGGAGTTCTTTTAAGAAGAATTTTCAAATTTCCCTATATATAAACCCTGAAGCGCTTACATTACATTTATAATAGTGAAAGACTGTATGCCACTAAAGGCCATTTGTGACTTCCTGAATGGGTGGGGGGGTGTTACTGAGATGGAAGGGGTCCCAATTTTAGAGAAACAATCACACAATCATTGCACTAGATAATATCCTTGAGTAATTCATATTACTGAAATGGGCAAAGGTACATTAGAATGTTGTTATCTTATTTACTGCTGCAAACAGTGTTTGTAGCTTTCTAAATTTTAAAATATATCTCTAAAAAGAAATTCCTACATGACTTTCATTCAGACTTGGGGCATAGGGAGGTGAAACTGTCTTTCATTATTCATTTAAAACAAATAAATGTTTAAACATGAGCTACACTTTAAAAAATAGATGAATGGTGATAGTCTTTTTAAGGTGTTTTTTTCATAAGTAGTAATAGTTTCCCAGATTATACTAGTCTTGCTTATTTCCCAGTCTGCAAATATCCATAATTATATTGTGTAGGAGTTATAGATGTACCATCCACAAAATAGAGACCAGATATGAAATTATATGAATGTTTCTCTAGTAATTGAGTAATGCATTGTGTAGAATATATAGAAAGCCAATCTAATTTAGTTATAGAGTGAAACACCCAAGAAAATCTAAAAGGAAGAATAAGTAAAAATGGTAAATGAAAAAAAATTAAAACTAGGCACATCAAAGAAGTCATCGGTGTTCTTATGTTTCCTTCTGATAACTCTTGGAGAGCTGTGACTACAAAGACAAGATAACAAATGGGTGGATGTATACATCCTAATAGATGATATATTAATAGATAGCTTCAGTTTCCTTTTATAAAGGCAGATATGCATCACTTTTGCCCCCTGAAGAGGTGGTGAAATGTCCCAAAGAAAGAGACATTTTTAGTGGTAAGAAAGAAAAGCAGATATACTTCTGTGCCATACGGGGGAAAGAGTGAGAATGTGCCCCCTGAAACAAGAAAGAACTATGGCTCTTTGAATGACACATAAAGAGGTGGTAAGATAACTATTTGTGGAATAGCTGTGAAGGCATTTTTGATATCAAATGGAAGAACAGGAAACAGTCCTAGTAGAAGTTTCATATCAGAATCTAAGTGCTTGATAAAGTAGCAATGCCTTGATAAAGGAAATGTGATAGACAATGAAAAGATATTTTCAACTTTTCTTAGATATTATAAAATATTTAGTAAGTAAATTCATCTTTAGTATATCTGCAGTAATCTGGAGAGATAGCACAAGAGTTAAGGCACTTGCCTTGAGTGTAGCTGACCCCAGTTTGATCTCCAGACCACACACAGTTTCCTGAACTCTGCCAGGAATGTTCTCTTAGCACAGAGCCAGGAGTAAATTCTAAGCACTTTCAGGTGTGGACACAAAACCTACATGCATTATATTTTCGCCATCTTAGAGTAATGGGATATTGAGATGAAATTGATTTGATTAATAAGAAATAAAATTTTTTGTTTTTTTTTGAAATGCTAATGATGTGAACAGATACATACATAATCATACAGAATGAAAGTTTATTCAAAAGACTAAAGTTCTTTCAAATAAAAGATAGATCCTAATGTCAAAGATTTCATGAAAACTTTGCCAGACATAAAAGAACAAAAAATGTTTCAGATACATTCTAAACTTCTTTTACACCTTGAGTTGGTTTCTTTTCCTAAATAATGCCCCTGCTTTTAACATCTTAAAAAAATTTCCTTTTAACTGAATCACTGAAATAGAGTTACCAAGTTATTCGTGACTGAATTTCAGCATACAGTGTTCCAACACTAATCTCTTCCCAGTGTCCACTTTCCCTCACCAGTGTACTCAGTTTCCTTCCCACCCTGCCAGCCTGTCTTTATGGCATGACTCTGTTTTCTTTTTATTTTTTCACTTCTGTTGTCCTATTAGATTCTGCGGTTTAGAATAATGTTACTGATAGGGTATGATGCATAGTTACTTTCCCTCCTGTCAGAAACCCTTCTTGGTCCAGAGTGATTACTTCTTTCATTCAATACATAGTGGTGCCTTCCTTAACTCCCCTTCCCACTCCACACCCATGACATGCTTCCTATTGAGCACCAGTCCTCCTGATTTTTGTTTCTATTGCTTTTTGAGCTTTAGTTGTTTACCTACCATGATTTATTATATCCTGCATATAAGTGAAATCATTCTATATCTGTCCCTCGGACGCATTCCATTCAGTATGATGCACTACAGATCCATCGATGTGTTAGCATATTGCTTGAGTTTATCTTTTCTCAGGGACAAGTTGTATTTGAATGTACCATATTTTCTTTTATCAAGTCATCTATTCTTGGGCATTTGTATTATTTCCAGATTCTGGCCATTGTGAACAGTGCTGCATTGAACATAGGAATGCAGGTGTCTTTTTTTTTTTTTTTTGCATTCTCTTTTTGGGTCCTTGAGATATAGTTCCAGGAGTGGAAATGTTGGGTCATATGGAAGCTAATTCCCTAGTTTTCTGAGGAATGCCCATATTGTCTTTCAAAAGACTACACAGTTGATATTCCCATCAGCAATGAATAAGTGTTCCCTTTAGCTGCATCCATGCCAGTACTGGTTGTTCTTTTTTCTGACAAGTGCCAATCTCTGTTGTATGAGGTGATAGCTCATCATTCCTTTGATTTGCATTTCCCTGATGATAAGTGATATAGAGCATTTTATATCCCTTTAACTAACTGCAATTCTTCTTTGAGGATGTTTCTGTTCATCTCTTTTCATTGTTTGCTATAGTTCGATGTTTTTTTCATAAAGCAGTTCCATCACTGCTTTATGTATCTTGGATATTAATTTTTATTGGATGAGAAATAGGAAAATAATTTTCCCAGACTGTGGACTATTTGTAGCCTTGTCATCCTTTCATTGAGGTGCAGAGCTTCATAATCTAATGTGGTCCCATTCGTTCATTTCTGCCTCCACTTTCCCTGTCAGTGGCATTTCATCCTTAAAGAGGCCTCTAGTTCAATGTTTTGGAGAGTTTTGCCAATGTTTTCCTTTTGTATATTATAGATTTAGGTCTGATATGGACCTCTTTCATCCATTTTTATTTGATTTAGGCCTGATATGGACCTGTTTCATCCATTTTTGTTTTGCTGTTAGAGAGATGTTTAACTTCATTTTTTTTGTTGTTTCTTTCTTGTTTGTATGGCTGACCATTTTCCCAGCATCACTTGTTGAAGAGGATTTTTTGCAACTTTGCCAAAGTTTAACTGACCATATGACTGGGGTCTGACTCTTGGATTTTTAGTTCTATTTCACTGATCTGAAGGTCTATATTCAAGTACCATGCTAACTACAGCTTTTAAGTAGACTATGAAATGAGGCCTCCCATCTTCTTTTACCCTAATAACTCTTTAACTATTTGGGCTGGTTATTTTTCCATATGAGTTTCACTGTGTTTGATCTATTTTT
Source organism: Cryptotis parvus (assembly GCA_021461705.1). Classification (NCBI taxonomy): domain Eukaryota; kingdom Metazoa; phylum Chordata; class Mammalia; order Eulipotyphla; family Soricidae; genus Cryptotis; species Cryptotis parvus. Next base: position 24,087 of record JAJIBD010026278.1, read on the forward strand.
ATAGCCTGAAACATTACATGATAAATTTAATGATTCTTTGAGCTTTATAGTACAGCTTTAGGACTTTCTAATATTGGTAAACAGTGAAAGCTTGACTTAATTCTTCATTTCTTATCTAGAAGCTCTTAATATATTTTTCTTGCCTAATAGCAATGGCAAGTACTTCCCATTATATATTGAATAGAAGTGGTGAGGGTGGACCACCTTGCCTTGTTCCTTATCTTAGAGAGAAGCTTTGCTTTCCCTCATTATGTATAATGTTCGCTGTAGGTTTGTGGTAAATGACTTTGACTAAGTGCAGGAAAGTTCCTTCATTTCTTATTTTATCGACTTTTTTTTTTATCATGAGTGAGATCTGGTTCTTGTCAAATAATTTCCCTGCAAGTTTTGATGTGAGAATTTGATTTTTGTTTTGCTATTTTATTGATAAGATGTATTAAGTTTATTCGGCTTGAGTATGTTAACCATCCTTGAATCCCTGGGATGAATTCCTTAGTCATAGTGCATGATCTTTTTGATGAGTTCTTGAATTTTATTTGCTAGTATTAGTATTTTGTTGACAATCTTTGGGTATATGTTTATAAGGGATATTGGTATATGTTTCTCCTTTTTTGTGCTATTTCTGACTTCTTTTTTGTATAAGGTCGATGGTTGCTTCATAGAAAATGTTAGGGAGGGTTTCTTCAATTTCCTAAAAAAGCTGAAAGGATTGGCAGTAGCTCTTCTTTATTTTTTTTAATTAAATGCTTTATTCTACCACTGTGATATACAATTACAATGTTGTTCATGTTTGGAGGTTTCGGGTCACATAGTGTTCCAGCACCCGCCTCCACCAGTGCCCATAAGCCACCACCAATGTCCCAAATTCCCCCCCTCCCATAGCCTGCCTAAATATCAGGTTCTTTATCTCTTTTCTTTCTCCCTCTCTCCCCTTCCTTCTCCTACACATTGTGGGTTGCACTACATACACTTGGAAGCCATCATGTGCATTTTTTTTGCCTGTATTTAATGCTCAGTTCTATGTTGTTATCAGCCCTTTCGACATTTATTCAGCACATGTTCCCTTCTCTGTCTTACCTACCTCTGACTCCCCTCACGCTTACGTGTAATTTCCACTTTTGGTAACACCACCTGATATATTTATGTCATGCAAATAAATGCAGTCATTCTATGTCTCTCTCTTTCCTTCTGACCAATTTCACTCAATATGATCCTTTCCATTCCACCCATTTATAGGCAAATTTCATAACTTCATTTTTCCTAACAGCTGCATAGTATTCCATTGTA